>VZTL01069431.1:0-14153 GCA_013400535.1 Scopus umbretta | reverse complement strand
TCTTGGGCTCCTTATAGTGTGTCATTATTTTTTCTTTGTTAATGCCTTCATATTAAGAACTTCATTTTAACCTTAAAACATAAGCTCATATTTACATGTCATGGATTGAAAGGATACAGTAAAGTGTATGGAGGATCAGGGGGGTACTGCCTTTTCCTTTTCTGGTGAGGGATACCTAGGCAGACACAAAGGTGAGGGTCTGTCACAAAACACTGAAAAAAGCCAAGTGCTACAGTATGAAGGCTGAAGATTTTGTCTCTTAGCACCTGTGCTCTGATTTGTGTTTTCAAATACCAGTATCACAAAGAGCTATATCCTTCCTGAAACTCAACCCACTCCCCCCACTTAAATTTATCACCTTCAGGGTCCTGGTGCATCCCAGACCTTGGCTGCACAGCCCCCGGAGGCATGAGGACATCTCCTTTTGGGGCTCCACATCCCTTATCAGGGACGGTCCCTGTCCTCTGTGGTGCTCAAAAGTAGTCCTGTAAGGTTTTTGGTGTCTCGGGGGACAGGAGGTGAGGGTCAGAAGGCTGTTTGTATGGACCTTATTTCAGAATGGAGGACTAAATCTGCTTTGCATTAAACTATCTGCACGCACAAATATTTGCCTGAGCAGACTTTGGGTGCTACTCTTTGTGCCAAAAATAGCCGTATCCCACAGCTCTTTATTCTTTTATGAATCTTCTTCTCTCTCCTGGCCAAACACATTAGTCTTTTATGATCTCATCATTATCCCAAGATACTTAATGTTTAATGAAAAAGATATTTTTTAATATTGAATTACACAGTTACATTTGTTTGGTGACTAGCAGTTTTAGCCTCTCAGACAGATATTCAAACTGTAGTGCTTAATCTGCTTGGATAAATGGAAGAATACACACTCTTTTTTTTTTTTTTTTAAAGTTGTCTATTGTAGTTAAGATAAATAATGTCCTGTCACAGAACACAGAGACCAGAGTCTGGGCAGATCCCATCTGTGTAAGTGCTGGAAACCTTATTGCAGAAATCTCCTTTAGTCAGCTGCTTTGTTGCGTGTTACAACATAATTTTTACCTACAGGCATCCAGGCTGGTTTTGCCCTATGAAGCATCTGTGGTCTGGACTTTGGGGATGGAAATTAGAAGAAGCTACAGAGAACTTCATAGGCGCTGCGTAAACATTGCATCCCTTTGTCTCTTTGCTGCCCTTTCCTTCGCTAGTGGAGCGGGGGGCGGCCAGCAGCACACATACAGCAGGAAGCACAGCGCTATAGATTTCACCTGCAGTGCCTTGTGATACAGATCCACTGTGGCGTTCAATGCCTCTCTCTTCTGCTTGATTAAAGATAATAAGGGACAAGTCACTGGCAACCCTTTGAGGCAGGGTGGGTTCTGGAGATAACTAGGGGATGGATTTGTATCATCATATTTATATTTAGGATTTGATTAGTTTTTGCTTTATAATTCTAGCAATTTTTTTAGTTTAGCTTATTGAGCATTAGAGCAACCCTCTCTCCAGTGACCATTCTAATACCTCCAAAGCCCCACAAGGGGCTGTTGGGACACTAAAGACCATCAATCCATATGAATAATGCATCTATTTCCTACTGAGGATCAAATCCCATTAATACTATAACATTATTACATCTCGTATTTACTCTTTTCTTTCTGTGGGATTAAAGATTAATTCTTTACGATTTTTTTCAAATTAAGAAGAAATCTCAGTAGGTCCAAAGCATTTCACATAGAATATACCAAAGTTATTTCCAGAAGAAGGTTGTTAGAAATAGAAGACAAAATCATGAAATGATAAGAAATACCCTAATCATGTGAGATGGGAATGGGCATTACAAGGTCCCACCTAAAAATGCTGAACAAAATGCATCGAAACCCAGTGTTCTGCATGGTGATTTCTCATCCTGGTGTGCAGAATGAGTCCATCTGTGACAGGCAGACAAGACTGAATGGAATTATGGTAAAATATCAACAGCATTATCTGTCTGAGCAGGAAAAGAAAACTGCTGAGATCATCAGAACAGTTTGCAAAACTACTTTCTCTTTCTTTGGATGTGGGTAATTCCAAATGTGCCATGGTCTAATTAGGCAGTACATGGATGGAAGAGCCTCTCTCCCTGTAGGTTCACCATGGTAAGATCTCAGCCTCCTCTGCACGTCTGACTGCTACTGCTAATACTTCTACCACAGATGAATAATTAATTACAGTGAGGATCTATTAAAATCCAGTTGCCCTCAATGTCTTCTTCATAGTTAGCAAAAACAAATAAAGGAAACCCCAGAAGACTGAGTAACTTGCCTAGCGAAGCTTGGAAATGAACAATTGTCTTTGACTATCACTGCATGTTCAAAAATAAATCTTATAAATGAAATAACATACACTAAGGCAAAGTACATAAAATTCAAAAAATACAGCTTTGCATGCATAACTAGATTTTTGATATATTCACTATCAAATCCAAAAGGTAGCATGTTACAGGAAAAATATATTACTGTATCCAGTGCAGATCTGCTACCTTCCTGAATTATTACTGAGGTGTTTGTTATGCTCCAGAATTCAGCAAATACATTGCCCTCCCCAGCCCCAGTACATAATTTGCCTTCGTCCAGAACTGACCACACACACTGCTTCTGAAATGCACAGAGGCAATAAAAAGAATATGGAGGTTTAGCAAGTGCGGCACAGAGGGACTAATATTCAGCAATGCTAATTCCAGCTAAATTTATATTGTATTGAAAGAAAGTGCTGTTAAAGAACAGCTTGGCTTACATCAAGACATGTGGTTACCAGACTACTTTCTATCTCTGCTCAAAAACATTTAGAGAATTTCTCATTAAAATTATTTAAAGTGAAACAAGTCAAATAAATCTACTTAAGCGTGTTGTTGCATTGCCTCATTTGTGCTGAAAAAATGTTGCTTGTTTTTTACATTCTATTTTAACTGTACATATGAGGCTTTACTCACCCATTAACAAAATACATCACCTCCCAATTGCTTTCTATACCTTCTTAAATGTTAAACATAAACACATATACCATCTGTTTCCTATCATGACACCAATCCAAAATGGCTGCACTAGACACCTCCGCATAATAGATCATCTTAAAACACCTTAGCGGTTTTGCGTTATGGAGTTATTTTTCCTGTGACGAATTGTGAACCTGTATTTCAAGAACACGACCAGTCTGCAGCCTCAATTGCAAATTCTGAATAGTTTCTCTTTATTTTACCAAAATGTGCTCGCTTGTATCTGATGCAGCACTTTTTTTTTTTTTTTTTTTAAAGCCATAGGCCACCTTTGTTGCTATGGTATCCTACAAATCCAGTTAATTTCTTCACTTAATAATTTCTCAGCTAATAATTTGTGAAGCATTCAGATTGAAAACATTGCAGCTCAGTATAGTCACTGCTATAACTTACAAAATTATTATGTAGCTGTTGTGTAACTGAAACTGCAGAACAAATTACAAGGTTTATCATCAGTCTGCAATCAAAAACAAATTTCAGGAAAAAATCACATTTCTGTTAAAAAAAATCACCTTTGCAATGCTTGCACTTGTAAACTCCAGCCATCAAATGTTCAATGGGAAATGGACAAAATATAGTCATAAATGTCAATGAATGAAAATTTGGTTCTGAATGGATTGCAAATGTACTTCCTCCTCAGGTTCAGCTCTATGAAAAAATGACTGTGTCTGGAGCAAGTTGAATTCAGTAAGGAATTTCTCCTTGACTTAAATGAGCTTTTGACCAAGGCCTCACAACATTAATGCATGAACCTGCAAACCCTTATTTCCCAGGGTAGCTCAAATGAATCCTAGACTGATTAAACCTCTGTAGGCCTATGTGCAAAAGCAATACTCCATCTGCTCATTCTCCCTTATATGTAAGAGCTCAAATGGTTATGAGACAGTATTGCTACAGGTTTGATCAAAAATAAATGCCATATATCTAGGGACCATGAATAAGGGATGAAACAGCCAGTGTAGAGGTAAAAGAGCTGAAGGGAAAAAAAATAAAGATACTATTGCCTTGGACTGTATAATCTCAGCAGAGATTCTTGCCATGTCAGAGGCTTTATTTCAGAATTACTTGTTAATGCCTGTTGGCTACACAGTCCCATGGGATGAAGAGCAGGCAGACTTCTGGGGGGGTACGAGCTGCTCAGTAACCTCTTGTCACCAGCAATAAAGAACTGGAGTATTGGTGTTGTTGCCTACTCTATAAACCAGTGCTACCTGAGGAAGCAAATCTAGAAAACCTTGAGAAAGAAGTATTGCAGAGATTTCCTATCTGAGCCATTTTGTCTCGAAGGAATTTTTGAAAAATGGAGGACCAAGGAGGACACACAGGTCCTTTTGTGCTTTAAAAGTCAGAGGGGAAACCTTCTTTACCTGTCATTGCCCCCCGCCCCGCTCTTGTGCAGTTAGAGCTCCCCTTACTGTTTCAGTCTACCTTAACTCCTCTCTCCAGACGAGGCTAAGGAGACTACCAACGGGTGGACTATGGAGCTTTCCTCGTATTAAAGGTTGTCTCTCCCTGTCGTGTGAATATGTATGATGACGTACTTTTTTTGGTGCTGCATAAATAACACTCAGCTACTTTTTGAAACGCTCACTATAGTGGTTTTCCTTCTCCTTGTTTGCAATTTTGCTGCTGCTATTTGTGTGATTTACACAGGTTGTTTTTATTCCTCAGAGCTTTCAGTGCAATTAAAGAAAATAAAAAGTGAATGCCTAAGTAGTTGTAAAGAATGGAAGAGGTAAAAGACAGACACAAAGGCAGAGTACGATGAACAACTCCTAAAGACGAAAGAATAAAATACAGCTTGTCTTCAACATGCTCTAACAGGCACAACAACTGTACACACCGTTTGCGACAAATCATATGGTTTAGAGGGGAGAGAGACAGTAACTTCTCAACAATATGAACATCCAATTTAAGAAAATAGGAATAGCTTGTCTATTGCGAACTTCAAAGTCATGCTGTATTTATAATATACAGTTGTTCAAATAAGTTGGTAAACTGTGATACACCCTGCTTGCACTGACCGCTTGTATACCAGGATTTTTCACACCCAAGAGGAAAGGAAAAAAACCAACAACAAACAAACACCCGAACGGGTTCTGTTTTGGGATTTTAACTGTTTCATCTTGACCTTTGCATGCACATACGTGTGCCTAAGTGCACAAACATGCCATATCTAACCTTTGCAGCAAGAAGCTAAGATGTTGGCTCACAGGCTCCGTCCTCATTTTCATCTTGTTAACCTCAGTTGCAGTTGTTGAAACTTGCTGAGGCTACTACTCCAGGTCCATACCTAAGCCACCTGACTTCTTCACCCTCAAATTCACATCCCTTCCCATCTGCTCAGCATTTCAAAATCTGGAATTAAGCAAGCCTGCAGTAGATGTGCATGTTGAAATGCACTAGTCCTGAAACGGCTATTGCTTTCTGCTTTGTAGTTTCCTTGTTGCCCAATAGCTCTCGCTAGCCTTTTTTTTTTTTTTCTTTCCTGAACACCAGTGTTTTTTCAGTGCTGTCTCTCTAAGAAAAAAAAAAAAAAAAGAGGGTGGGATCTCAATAACACTTTTAATAATGGAGTTATCAGGCCTTTTTTCTTTAGAAGGTATGGTAAGATACAGCCCTAGATGACACACACCCAATAAACAAGCAAAAATTTGCCAATCCTTGTGCTGTATTACACACCCATTGAGCATTTTGGGTGGAGAACCTCCAAGGTCAAGCTCAGTTCTTTAAAAATATTTCCACTTCTACGTTGCATGCTGATGAGGAGGCAAAGTGTCACAATCTCTAAGCCTCAGTAGCCTTTTCTATTTCTACTGCAACTGTGACTAAGTCTCCCAGAAGACATCTGCGTTTCATTGTGTGAGATATTGTACCAGTGATAAAATTTAATATATCCCTCTCGTTGCAGATCACAAATTTGCTGAAGTTGCCATTTCTTCCTTGCCTATATGGAAGCATATTATCTATTTACTAGCCCGATGCAGAGCTGACTGAGGTAGGTGGCAAGGGTCTCTCCTCCACACTACTTCTGCCTCAATCTGTACTGAATGATTCAGTTCTTTTCTGCATCATTTTTAGACCATTTCTCATCTAAACCCATGAAATGTTCAATTACTGTGAACTGAATTCACATATTCAAAGTCAGTTTCTCAGCGTATAACTTTTCCATCTCTGCCAATGGTTTTACTCTATGCTTAAGGGATTTTTAACACCAGCATGAGTGAAGCAGAAACCACAAGGCAACATTAAACAAGTTCTGCATGTGTCCCAAGCCAGCGTACATGCCAGGCATGCTTTGAAGAGCCATTGCTCTGAAAAAATGCAGTTCACAGAGGCTTGTGTTTGGCTCGTTGAAGGTCACCACCTGCATGTGGGTCAGGTCAGCCCTATAGCCAGCTCAGATCTATGCATCTGGACCAGGCAGATCTCATGTTCCTTCCCTGCATTCCTTCCCACAACTGCACCTTCAAGGTTTCAGGCTTGCTTCCCCATTGACCAGGCAGTTCAAGGGCCCACACTCCGCATTAAAAGTTAAGGACAGGTGCCTCCACCCCAGCCATCACATTTCTGTTTTTTTTCCTTGACTTTAAATACCCACTTAAATCTCCTTTCCCACATGCAGAACTTGTCCTGTGTGCATTCACCTCTCCGGACCAAATGATTTGGAGTAAAGGTGCAGTCTTGCAGTAACAATTGATTTAACTATTCATTCTGCCGAGACAAAGGACGAGTCAACAACAGCTTTTCAGATATGGAAGAACTTTTAGTTTCTACTGCCAAAATTATTTTCTCATCAGGGCTTGTCTTCCACAAAGCGACCAGACACAAAGGTATTTGGACCTGTGACCAGGTGACTCAAGGCAAAGTGTTGACACAGTATTTGACATTGTTTGGTGCGTAGGACATCAGAGAGGAGAAAGATGAAACCAGACACGTGATGCTGATAAGAATTTCTTTTTATGTTATTCCAATAAAAAATACATTCATACAGAAATATAACAATCTTGCAAAAAACAATTTCAAATAAAATCTTGTAAAACAAAATTTTTACAAAAATCTTACAAAGAGATTCTTTAGATAACAGGGTGCTTCAAAAACAAAAAAAAGAAATTTCACTAATAGAAACTTTTTCTTCTTAAATTTCAAGCAAAAATGTTTTATTTTTTTTTTATTTTTCAGCTTGATTGAGGCTCAGTTATCACCTGAACAAAATGTACTTGCTTATTAAGAAAATTACAGGCATTCGACATATGGCACACAGCCCCACCCCATCCATACAAGTCTGATGGTATCTCACAATTGAGACAAGCCAGTGCAAGTTTTTTTGTTTGGGGTTGTTTTTTTGTTGTTGTTTATTTGTTTTTGCTTTTGTTTACTTTCTTGTTTGTAGGAATTATGGCTAAGCCAAAGACAATGAAAACAAGGAGTTAAAAACATAGTAAAACCCAACCCTAAATAGAAATCCATTTTCTGGGAAACTTTGTTTGTTTGGGGGAAGAAAAAAAAAAGTGCATTTTCAGGCAATTTAAACCAAAAATGAAATGAGAATGATTTAAGCCTGTGTGTTCCTTAGAACCAGATCACTTGCATATACTTTTTTTTAAAACCACTTATCTACATACATTTCCAGGAAGAAATACCAAAATATTAGCATAGAAAACAAGACCAATAATAAATAGAAAAAGAAACAGGTCACGTGTTTCATTGCATCGACTGTAGTGAGCTGGTTTAAAAAAAAAAAAAAAAAAATACTGCTTTTGGACAGACTATTTCTACTCTAGGAAAAAACAGTCTTTATTTTAGCTGAACTATGTAAAATTAGAGCTCAACCACCACAACAACTAGCTCAACTCACAGGCCATCCAGTAAGCTGGAAGGCCAAAACCCGAGTGTACTTCATCCTCACACAGCTAATATTCTTTTAGCATGCCAATATTCGGTTCATATCATTCTTAAATGGCCACAGATACGCTATATTCCAGACAACCTAATAACTACAAAACACAGTCAGCAGTCTGAGAAGGACTGAATGCCAACAAAGCCTTTAGCATACCATGAAGCTAAAGGTAAAGCCTCTAAAAATGCTAGATTTTAATTAACTGTATCTTTCATTTCTTTGTCTCCTTAATGACCGTATTGCAGGGGGGAGAGGGAATATTTTGATGGGCTGTGGCATTTTCTAGCTATGTGTTCTAATTTTTTTCCTTTTAAAAAAAATATTTATATATTATCTATATATATACACACATACACAGACTGTACACACAAATATACATACACAATTATTTTTCTGCCCACTTTTAAAAAAAAAGTAATATAGTATCTTTCTGTATGACCAACAGATAGCTAGATATATAGATGTGAAACTTGTGCCTTTTAAGCAAATACATCTTTTAATACTTCTGTATCTTTAATATGTATGAAAACTTGACATATTAAGTACAGTTGGGGTGTGTATATACACAGCTGTTGTGCAAGGTCAATATAAAAAAAGTCTCAAGGTGGCAGAACTGGTCAGGTATTCAATTGGCATATGCATTATACTGTAACACAGTCAAATTGTCAAAGTTAAACAAATACTGTACTGACATGAACGACTTTTCTCTCTATTTGTCTTTGTGAAGGAGGACCCTGGAAGTAACCTTTTTTTTTCCCCTCATATTATACATTTGATACAGTACAATGCCAGGTGAAAAGAGAGCCTTAATAAAGCATGCATCACCCATACCCCTGTATAAGACCCCCTACAAGAGAAGGTCACTTGCATAAGGCACCATTATTAAGGTCAACAGTGCATTAACAGCTAGAAAACCAGAAGTTAGTCCTCAAGGCATAAATAAGAGAAAAATTAGCTGCATGAGAAAAATCAGTTTCTAACCAATAGTGGTTTTATCCACCCAACAGAAAAAATTATTCATGTTCCATACATTATGTAACATTAGACCAATTGTATTTTAGCTGCTCTTAACTGGAATCAAAACTGCAGTCCTGATTAAAGAATGGAAAAGCATATAGTTCCCCAGAACCATGCAATAACCTTTGTATTATAATGAAAAGTTATAGTTGTGTTACATTTGTAAATACACAGCTTATACAATGGATTACAAATGAGCTCTGTAGCAAGTAAAACAAGCTACTTGACACATTGCACGTTTAATAGCTGCACCAGACACCTAAAGCTCCTCTCACACAGGAACGGGGAGGTCCCCCATCTCCATTCTGGCATCCTGACTCTTTTTATTCCCCCCTTTCCCCTCTCCGTTTTCCCTCGAAAAAGGTGCAGACACCCCTCCCCCCACCCCTTGGAAATGATTGGTGGTCGTCCCATCTCATGAGATACTCCTCACATACAAGACATTCAGACTATTTTTTTCTCTTACAGTTATAAAACAACCACAAGAAAAAAAATGTGCCTCAGCATACAGTCATCAAGAGATCCTCATCGCATACAGTCGCCCAATCATTAACATTCTCAGTGCACATGCTCACGGCAAAGGCTTAGGAGCCACTCAGAAGGTTAGATACCAGTGTATGAGTCCAGGAAACCCCAAACATCACGCACCGCAGTTGCTATGCCGTTTCTTACATGACTTATTAGCCCTCAAAAGACCTTCAAGGAAGTGAGGTCCTGGAGGCAACTGGGTAGGGTGCAAAATGGCATGCTTTGGCTGGAACACGCATCCCTCCACTCAAGGCTCTTCAACCTTGACGCCTCTTAGCCCGCAGGATTCACCTCTTGACCCATTCAGAGGTGTCTCTTCATGTGAAGGGCCAGGTGGTCAGACCTGGAAAAACACCTGCAAGGCAAGAGTCAGGCTGTGCATTAGGCCACGGTTGCTGGCACGCACAACGCGGTCCGCACGGGTGAGGCACCCCTGCCCCCCCTTGCTCTGCTACTCCAAAACACGGCTGGTGGAGGAGGGATTTGGTGTTCCCTGGAAACACGGGAGCACTCAAGGTGTCTGTGAGCACCCAGGAGCTCTGCAGGTGGGTGGTAACACTAGGGATGTCTTAACACTCATCTGCAACATCAGGCTACAAACCACATCCCAAAGATTAGTGAAATGGAAGGTTTTTTTCCCAGTCCAAATATACAATAATCCCTTAAAAACACCAGACAGAGTTGCATTCCCAAATGATTCCTTCACAAGTGAAACACTGCCCAGACTCACTTTCCAACAAGCATTAGAAATAACTATTTAAGAAGGTGCATTTCAGTCACATACCTGTCACAGTGACTACATTTAAAAGGCTTGGCACCAGTGTGCTTTCTGAAGTGTCTGGTTAATTCATCACTTCTTGCAAAACGCCACTCACACCCTTCCCATGAACATCTGTAAGGCTTTTCCCCTACAAAGAAAGCAGATTACACGTTAGTCATGACTTCATTCAAAGAAAGGTAGGTGCTATCCCACTCATTTTCTGTGTAAACCTCCTCCGCCCCCCGAAGACAGTGGATTTTATTTAACCTATCTGAATGCTTCAGAACATGTAGGCAAATGATTCCCTACTTAACTATTTTGATGCAACAGCACATCAAACAATTTTATTCTTACTTAAAAAAAGTAAACAGGCTCACAGGAAACAAAGAAATCCAACCTTCTACCATTCCTGTTCATCCGTAATGGCAGGCTTACTCCCAAACAGGTATCGTTCACCTCACAAAGGTGATTAAAGACAGCACAGCTAGGCTCTAAAATGCAATTAGGCTACTGTATTGCATCAAAGCCCTCTGTCACTCACTCATCTACCTAACATGCAACCTCCTTTCTGCTGAGCCACATATTCTTGGAAAAGCCTGCACACCACTTTGAACACTGCTATTTCAGCATTCAAGAAATGCCACTTCCATTCACAGGAACGTTCTCAGCCAGACAGCACCAGGACAACAGTTCTGCAATACTTCTGAGGCCAGCAACTACTTATGACCGCTCAACCACCACGGTTTCAGTGGAAGTTGTTCTTTCCTCTTGAAATAATCTTGTTTTATCTGACTTCTGCATGACAATGGGAGCATCTGAGCTTGCTCAGACTTCCCATAAAAGCCACAAAACACTGAGCTCATGAGTCAAAATAGGATCTTTTCCTTGAATTCTCTTTCCACATCTTGAGGAAAAAAAACCCCTATACAGGTCTTTGGATTGGTACACCAAGAATGCCAGGCCAATTCCTCACATTAAGCTATGACTATTGAGCCAAGGTGCAGCTCTACATATCTACTTTCTGTCATAAATATATGTCAAATAATAATGCTCAAACAAGCAAATCAGCACGCTACTTCAACCATAAAGTATTTATAAAAAGCCCTAAGTGCCCATCTTCCTCACTTTCCCAATAACACACGGGATTGTTATTTTTAGTTCAGGCTCCATAACAATAAAATGCTGTTGCTCGGTATTTTGGGATGAAATTATACAGTAAATTATACATTTCTAAGTCCAGTTAGGCAGATCTGTTATAGAAGAAGGACTACACCACACTGTGGCTTTCCAAGATTTTTGCTGATAACAATGGCACACAAAGCTGTTAACTGATTTGCAACTATAGCTATACTTCCTACAATCAAGGCCTTTGGATGTCTGATTGACTAGACCCGATGTAGGCCGAACCATGTAAACAAGCTCTTGCGGCATTTAGTGATCTGACTGATTTTTGGATATGATGCTCCTTTTCTTGCAAGAAAGTCTCAGCTTGCTTTCGCTTTAGAAATAAATGTCAACAAAGGCCTAGCATCTATTCTGGCTAGACCCTTGCTCCTGAAGACCACACACCGCCACAGCTTCCCAACTATTGCCTACTTAGATGAGTGGCTGCTATTTGCTATGACAGTGGAGTAACCTACCACCCACCGTCTTGGCTTCGGCTCGCTTACGAAGAGAATGAGGAAGTGATGTCGTCCATGCTGGTAAGCCTCTACTACTATTACATCATCTCTCCAAACCCGGGCTCCCACCCAGTGATTGTGTAATGCTGTGACACCACCGTCGTCAGGGGTATTCCCTACAGTACTTGCCAACTCTTAATAAGCATATGGTTACTAACCTGTATGAGTGCGCTGATGTGCTTTCAGATGTGAACTTTTGGTGTAAACTTTCCTGCAACCATTAAAATGACACCTGTGAACACGCCTTCTGCCATCTGGCGAGGTGTCACCATTGGCGGGTGTACCTTTTTCTGCAGTCTTTCCAGCGGTACCGGTACGAATTTTCCCCGGTGAATGCAACTCACCCGGCGTACAATTCCATAGCTGGGAAGAAGGCTCCTTGCTCAGCTCAGGAGACGAAGGGGGAGTGGAAGTGACAGACGAACTCAAGTTTCCTGAACTGGCTAAAACATCGCTTATAGGGTCAGAGGTAAACTTTGTCGTGGGCGAGAGCTCCTCAGAGCTGTCTGAAGATTCGCTGCTCACGTCAGAATTCAAACTGTTGGTCTCTAAGTTCTGACTAATAAGATTGTCCTCCTTTGGGACACACGTGTTCTTCAGTTCAGATTCCTCCTTTTTCTCACGTGCCAGAATAATTTTGGTCCAGAGATCCTCTTGGCTATCAAATTTGATTTCAGACGCAGAAACGTAACAGGGCTCACTTTGAAGATACCGTTCCAGCTCCAAACATGTCTAGGTGAAAGAGAAGGAAGAGAAAAGAGGAAAGTTACCAGCTTGCTTAAAAATAAAT
The DNA here is from genome assembly GCA_013400535.1 of Scopus umbretta. NCBI lineage: Eukaryota > Metazoa > Chordata > Aves > Pelecaniformes > Scopidae > Scopus > Scopus umbretta. The sequence goes on along the minus strand of VZTL01069431.1, from coordinate 1,451 downwards.
GCAACTGTGTTTTACATTTCAAAAAGCAAGCAGGATTGTAGTACGTTTGATTTGAGATTTCTAGGTTCAAAACAAATTAAAGGCTCCTCCAGCCGTAACTAGGTGACTGTTATGATGAAAATGAAATCAGTTTTCGAGACCTGGGCAGGAGTTCAGACGCACAGCTGAAGGTGCAAGTCAGCTTTGCTTTCCAAAATAGCATTCTAATGAGTCAGTCAAATTATCACCCCTGTTATCATAAAATCTGTGTTTTCAGTAGGCTGACGTTGAAAAGGACCGTAGAGAACCACAACAAATAATTACACTTCGCTCTCGCGCCTGGTCCAATTTCAAGTTGTTTTGTATGTCTCTCACACAAACACGAGGCTGAAAGGACCCAACTGAACACAATGTGCTCTGACACGCAGTTAAAACCCAAACGCTGTGTCAGAAAACAAAGCCACATTTCAGCATGGCTGGGGAGCTGTGGGTCCGTCTTCTGGGGCCATCAATGGAGCAGCAGACATCCTCCCATTTCCTGTGCATGAGAACGCAGCACACTCGACTTTCAAAGAATGTCATTTCCAAGCGTACTGGCATGCATCGCCACATAACTCCGACTGCTCCCGTGCGTGTTTGGAGGAACACGGGGAACTTCAACAACAGAGGAGGGGAGAAAAAAGTTCCAGAATAGAAATGTCCTATTCTATAGGATGCGAAACGGGAAATTACTCTGAGGTCCTGCTGGGAGTCCCACAATGAACAAGAACTTTATCTACTGGCCAAGAGTGCAACTGTATGAGTCATCTCTCTCTTTCTTTCACGCAATGCCAAAGGAGACTTCCTTTTAAAACCCTGACCATCTGCCAAGAAAGTACTCTGTTCAACTATACATGCAACAGTACATGGACAACCCCCCCCCATTCCCCTCTACTCCATGAAACAAAACAAAAAACAAAACCACCCTAAATGGGTGAAGCTGCGGTTTTCAATTTCAATTCACCCTGTTGACTTTATAGCTATTAAAAAAAAAAAAAAAAAAAAAAAAAAAAAGGTATGAACTGTTATGGCAACAAGCTGGTGTTTTGAGATTATTCTTTCCACTATAGGAAATGATCCATATGGAAGCGTCACACAGAAAACGGACACACCAAGTTTCCATACCAAACTCTACTTATTTTAGCAAGATCATCTCTTCCAAGCCCGGTAGCAAAACCTGATCCCAAATGCCGCACATTCCCCTCGCAGCCCCTTCCCATCTGTCCAAGAGCGGAGCTGCCATGGGAGCAGCCTCCTTTCTCCCCCAGCTCCGCTCAAGTAAACTGGGTCACATGTAAAACCACAACAACACCCCCCCCAAGACCCAAACATCCCCAAAACCAAACCTAGCGATGCACACAGTATTTATGTATTTGTCTATAATTAGGTAACTGGTTTGCAATGCACGTTAGAAACAACAACAACAAAAAAAA
>VZTL01069429.1:330-10679 GCA_013400535.1 Scopus umbretta | reverse complement strand
GCGGGGGGGGGGGCAGAACTGTGCGTAATGTTAAAAGCATGGGCAAAACTTAGACTTCTACCATAACTTGATGGTGTTCACTGATTTGTGATAGTGTCTTCCACAGCATTCTCCTGGAGAAGCTGGCGGCTCATGGTGTGGATGGGTGCACCCTTCACTGGGTTAGAAACTGGCTGGATGGCCGTGCCCAAGAGAGTGGTGGTGAATGGAGTTCAATCCAGTTGGCGGCCGGTCACAAGCGGTGTTCCCCAGGGCTCAGTACTGGGGCCAGCCTTGTTTAATGTCTTTATCAATGATCTGGATGAGGGGATTGAGTACACCCTCAGTAAGTTTGCGGATGACACCAAGCTGGCTGGGNTTGTGGTTTTTTTTTGGGGGGAGGAGGGGAGCGGTTGATGGTTGGACTAGATGATCTCAGAGGTCTTTTCCAACCATAACAATTCTATGATTCTATGATTTGTTATCTGTTCTCACTAATAATGTCCAATGTTTCCTTTGGCTTTTTTGACCAAAACCAAGCATGGAGCTGATGTTCCTACTGAATTATCCCTTCTGGTTGCTAATGGCTGAGGAGGGGAGGGAAACCATATGGGCAAGGAAGAAAAAGATAAACTCTCAGCAAGGTGGTTTTATCAGGGTACTTTGAAGCTGTGCTGCATTCTAGAGCACAGATATTGAGGTCCTGGTGTCACCCTTGGCAAACAACGTAGCCGTTCTTGTGGGTGCAGGTGGATCCTTCCCAAAGGACCAGACACAGAAGTAGAGAAAAGTCATAGTTAGAAGGAATTCTGAAACTTCTTCAGTGTACAAGATTCAATGCATATCTCCTAGGTGTACTTGGAAAAACCTGAGTAGTCTGCTTTAGATAATTATCAGATATTTCAACTTACTGAGTTTGTGAAAGATTCTATACAAGAAAATTAGTAATTGTACCACTTAGGTTTCATTGTTTGGTTATGGAGTATCTAAGGAAGGACTGAGAATTCCTTTATTTCCAAGGCTTGTAGAGAGACGGAAGGTGTATAAAAGCTGGCTTTTTTGCTGCTTCTTGCTGTAACTGCCAATAATGCATATTAAACTAAATATTGCTATTATGGCTTCATTGACATGCGTGTTTGTCAAAATTTTTAAAATTATAAATTTTTAAAATAAGCCCTGAATACATGTATGCCTATAAAACAGCAGCATGCCCAGCTCCTCAGTCATGAAGCATTTAAAAATATCGGATATCCTTTACTGTCATACCAGAGTATTTGTATTAATGTCTACTTTAAATAGCAAGTACCTGAATCTCATGAGTGGTCTGCAATTTGTGTGAAATCAGTTTAACTCATGGCTGACTCCACACTCTTGCCCATGGTTTGAATGGAGAATGTGTGAAGGGAAGGGGGAAATTCAAGGAAATAAAAGATGATGAAATTACAGATTATTGCTGCCTTTTTTTAATTGAGCAGCACAAACAAAAAGCACGTACCACCACCCTTACTGATTCCTTCATGAAAATATGGTGGGGTTTTTTTTGGTATTTTTTTTTTTCAGTCAGGAAGGAAATGGGTGATCAACTGCTATGCCCAATCAATCCCTCTGGAATTTATTGTCCACTTTTCAGAGAGAGGTCTCCCACAATAAAGCTCTATCTACAAACAACATACTTCTCCCTTTCTTTAACCTGATGGGATTAGTAATATTCTGTGCTACTCAAGGGGTTAATCAAATAATGTTAGTTGTCACTGTATCTTATGCCATATTTTTTTCCAAAGGAGCTATAAATTTTAATGACAGACAATATTCAGGATGAATGACTATAAGGATTCTGTATGTGTCCAAAGACCAAAGCATTGTATTCAGTTGTTGACAGACATTGTAATTTTATGATAGCTAAAGCTTGAAAGACAAGGAATGGTTCTCTTGAATATGGTAACGTAACACATTGAGAGAGCAAAGAGGAAGGAAGAGGAAGGACATTAAAGAGCAAGAAAGGACTATGGATCCTGCAAAGAATCTGTTTCGGGGCAGTCGTAAACATTATCAGATCTAGAATCACATGGCAGTGTATTACCTGCACAGTGTCCCCCTATAAGAGCAAAACAGATTACAGCATATCAAAACAAGGGTAAAGTTTCTAAAAGTCTTAGCCATTTTGTGATTCAATGTAATAACAGCAAAAATTTAGAAGTTCACAGAGAGGACTAAACTCTTCGTTATTGTAAATAATTGTAAGTAGCTGGAAATGTTGGGCTGGAGTAAATGTCTTTTAGAATCATTCTTTACCAACAGCAAATAAATAGTCTTTCCTGTGTGGTGTTTTGGTGGTTTTTTTTGTTCGTTTGGTTTGTTGTAAAGCCTCTCATGTATTGCTTTATAACACCTACCTACCTCAGAGGGTTAGAGAAGCACTTGGGCATTCTTGGAAGGTGCTCTATGTGTATATATAATAGCAATACTGGAGTGGTATTACTGCTAAACATTTACATGTCTAAAGCAAAGCTTGGTAGAAAGAAGTAACAAGTGACATTAACATTGGATATCACCTAAAGAAATATTGGGAAGGATTTGTGTTTCCATTTTTCTGTTTATAGGAGGACAGAAATTCCGAAGCCACCTACTGTAATTAAATCCCAGGCATTAAGAGGCAGTTCTTCTTTTAAAAGTATTAATATGATGCCTCAGCCTCTTATAAAGCTGCAGTTTCTATATGTGGATTGATGCCCTGTAAGCCATTCATGCTGTGTTTAATATCTGTATTTGTACTGTTTGGAAGCAGATTCCATTTAGTCCCTGGGAAAGGACTGAGGTAGCTTGCAACAGGTGCTGGGGAGGCCAGAATCGCAGCATCCTGGCAGGATCCCTTTTAAAGGGAAAGACTGCTTCAGCCTAGTACCACTTAAGCCAGTCTTAGAAATCTTTCACATGTCAAAATGCTTCAAACACAGCTGGACTTGATTGTCTCATTCCCCACTGGGTGACTGCTGGTCTTGTAAGAAGCTGGAAAATGTAGACATGCCCTGAGGAAGAACAGCTAACTGAGGCTTCATTTACTGTGAAGTGCAATGTAAAACTGATAAAGGCTAGGGATAGAGCAGCACTCAAAATTGAGCTAAGTTTCCATCTGTAGTTTAATACACTAAGGAGAGGAAATGATGGCATTGCCAGTGGAGAACACTAAATTGTGACAAAAGTAGTGATCCCCTAAGTGGAAAGTCTTGAGAGGCTGCACAAGTCTGAACATATAGTGAAATGTGGACAGTCTCCAACGTACAAGACATCTTGGTCACATTGCTAGGCTGGGATCACATCTCTGGACAGTGGAAAGGAAGTGCTGAAATAGAGTTCTGCTTTCTGCAGAGGTTCTAGGAGGAGAGGGAAAAGGAAACTGATAAAACCCAACCAATCATCACATTTTGACTGGAAGATGACTTCATGGTTTCACAGCTGCTTCTACAGCTTTCTCTTCTTCTCTGATCCAACCATGGGACTCCAAAGATGGAAGTGACGTGGGTGGATGATGGAGCTTTCCAGATGTCCAAGCACCTTCATGTAGATGAGATATGAGCAGATGAATCTGCTATAACTTTACAAGGTAAAATACTGTGGTTTTCCCCCTCACCTCCCTAGTGTGGGAATATATATATATATTTTTTTAATTAAACCTGTCAGGGATGATTCTGGCTTGTATTTTGCTAGGTTGAATTTTTAAGCATCTATAAATATTGGACAAAAAATGGATGGCATTCTCCATTTGAAGTTCATGGCATAAGATGTTCAGAATTTCTGGTAGCAAGCAGTTGAGATGAAGCTATAGAGGCTGCAAGAACTGCATTCTGAAAAACAGCACCATGCTGGGTTTCACTCAAAATTTTATGAATAGTTTTCTGTAATGATTTTAGATACTTACCAGTGGGTTTTCTGTGCCTTTTTTTTGTTGTTGTTGTTATTGTTGTTCTGTACAGTCTGATGCATGTTGTCCAACTGTTAATGTAGTCACGCCATGGCTTGAAAAAGTTGCAAAAAAGGTTGGCCAAGCAACAGTCTGTACATTTCTGTAATAAATGGTCTCCATCTTTACTTTCAACAAATAAAGGTGGTATGTAGTAGTTCAAGATAAATGTGTTTGGGAAACTTTAATACATGATTTCCTTTGCCAGTTCAAACTCATTTTCACTTGACACATTACTTTTTCATTTGTAAGCAAAGCAAAAAAAAATTGCTTTTGGTCTGTTGGAGTTTCTTTGTTTTGGTATCATTCCTTCCCTGCAGCTGCTCCCCTCCAGTAGCTTGGAGAGCCCAAGATACCAGAAGATTTGTGGAAAATACTCTGAGATCTTGTTGTTGTCTAACAATGTCTTATGTCAGTTTAGAATCTCTTTCAATAATACATATTTTATGTTTGGCTGAGCTTCTTTATCCTTCTTCATGTAAAGGTTGTTATCATTTTTATCTGCAAGTGCTCATCCACTGCAGGCTTAATGAAAAGCTGATTGTAACCCTACTGCATCTTATGATGAATAGATCATTGATACCCAACTAAGTGGAAATAATTTTCTATGGCAAAGCAGAAGAATTTAAAGTCATATCACACTAACCTCTGGTAATTTACTGGGATTTACAGATTAAAACGATTATTTGTGAAATGATTGTGGTATAACATACACTTAAGATAGAGGAGGAAAATCAAACACACTTTGTATGATTGTATACACTTGTCTATTTTTACATGCGTGCATAAGCATTTTGTTTGTATATACATAGCATATGCAGTACAGCATACTGTAACCTGTGTGTATAAAAATACATATAATATTTATGTAACACTCACACCCATTTGACAGCTTTGAGACTGCAGATGGATTTTTTGAAGTTGTGATTTCTTTTTTTTCAGATTTGATTTAGCTTGTTACTTTCTCACAAGGAAAAAAAATACTTTTAACTCATTGTGCTAATTAAGTTAGTCTGTAGCTCTATCAGTTGAATCAATCTGAAGAACATTGGTTACGTCTAAGATCATGTAATTGATGCCAACAATATAATTTTACTGTACTGGCAGGTAAACATACTGTGTGGTTTTGTCTTTGTTCAAATGGAAGACTTCCCTTGCTTTTCAGTCTAAACCTCCTAGTAAATAATTTGCAATTTATTGGGAAAACAATGACAATGCATATAATTAGCTATTCTCTTTTGTTACCTCTATTTGATTACTTTCCTGCTATCACATGCAATATGAAACCATCTATTATGAGGTATAGAATATGTAAATATCTAACTTTACAAGAGAAACTGGAGACTGGTCCTTTTTCTAAAGAGGTGGAAAATAAAAGAATAATTGTTAACCATGTCCTTTCATTTTCTTGAAAACATCAATTACATTTACAAATCCCAGAAACACAAGCCCACCAGTGGAACAGAAATAACTCCTTTCAATATGCTTCAAAAAATCTAATCACATCTAACAGCTGAAATTTATTTACAGCTGTAATTTGAAACATTAATTATGATAATGTGCTGACTTCTTTTGTAACATGGTTCTCAAAAGCCTGGCAGTTCTCTTTTTGGTCTTGATGTAACATATGTTTTGTGACTTGGCGTATTTCTCTACCTTTCCTTCTTGTTTTTGTTTTTTTGAAATACACTCAGAAAGGAAATTTCTTTTTCTCCCTGTTGGTTCACTGTTTTCCTCACTTTCGCTGTTATTTCTTTTTTCCCCTGGCTGGCTGTTAATTCAAGAGATGGATTTTAGTGCTGATGCTGACTTTTAATGCTGTCGACAACTGAATATAATGCTTTGTATTTTGGACACAGCAAACAGTAGCAGTGAGGTTTTACTATACTGTGATACCAGTGCACTTCAACAGCATCAGGGCAGGAAAAAGGCTGATTATATCTTTGTCTTGTCTTGAGACTATGGCTTTAGAAGGTGCCTTCTTGATACAAATATACATTTGGCTTTGTTAAATTATTTTTGAAAGGGCTTGGTTGTTGCTATGCTAGCTTATTTAATTGTGAATAAAGGGAATCTGTGTGAGGAAATACTTTAGTGATTTAGTTTTCAGTTGTGAAAAATAAGTCAAGTTGTCAAGATACCTGGCGTTACTTTGAAAGCCTTTAAAGAAAATGACAAAAGGGCTCTGTTTTTCTTTTTGTTTTGTTTTTTAAGTTGTGTTTTTCTGTGTGAGGGAGATTAGCCAAAAAAAGAGGAATTTTTATTAGGACATGAAAAGGTCTCTAATGACCCTTGAAAGTGGACAAAAGGGTAGCACAATAAGTGACAGAACTCTAACAAGGGTGGAGGGCATTCCAGGAAAAAAAGAAATTAAATCCTTTAATTTTTTTCGGCTTGCCATTTTCTGACAGCTTATCAAGTGGTTGGGACTTGTTTGTTTTGGCATGCAGCTCATTCATTGTAGGCAGCCGGTACTTTGTTCTTCTTTGTGGTTTCCAAAACCTGATTGTGTTTATCCTAGACTGTGGGAAAAGTGTATATTCCTGTTTCCTTTATAAAAGTAAACGTCAGGTTTTGTATGAAATTTTATTTCCCATATTTTCCATTCCATTAATCATTATTGTTGAAATATGTCAGGCTTTGGCACATCATCCTTTGTTTTCATATGATTGTACAGATTGCAGTGTCAGTGTGTGACCTGTTAAGTCGAAAAATAAGCATGTTTGGGCTGTAGTAATTATTATTTCATAAAGTGTAGCTGAGGAATATGCACCATTATTGAAAAGGGACCAGGATTTAATTTATTGCTATTAAAATTGTTTCGGTGGATATCTAGTTATTGTTGTATAGCACTTTCTCACTTAGTCGAGAGAAGACAAGACTAAAGGGAGCTGTGATAATGGCTCTTCACATACTCGTAGGTAGCTGCAAAAAGAAAGGGAATAATCTGTTTCCTGTCTGTGACGAAAAAGAGGAGAATTAACGTGTTGCAGTCAGGGTTATTTTAGTCAAATATTATGAAAAAACTTCCTAATGAAAAGGATGCTGAACACTGGGATAAATTGTTTAGGGAGACTGTGAAATCTCTGCAATCAAAAGATTTTAAGAATGGCTTAGACACACACCGTTTGGGAGTGACACAGGTGTGTTTTGATTCTGCTGGGTGTACTAGACTAGAAGGTCTCTCGAGATGATTTGCAGCCCTGTTCCTAGGATTTGTTGTCTTTAAAATGCTGAAGATCTCCGTGCAGCTCTTTGTTTGCAATTTATACTCACTTCCATACTCGTATGTACGCCTGGCATTGTGTAAGTATTAGGGCTGTGTTCCGTGACTAGGGCCCTGACTTTGGGTCTATCCATGCTGTAATTTAACAGCAGGAAGAAAAAGGGAGAAAAAACTTTTAGCATTGACGGAGGAGACAGTTCACAAGAGGAAAGAATTCTTTGTGTGTTTTGCATATTTAGATTATGGATAATACAGTGTTAAATCAATAATGTTTTTTCTTTCGCATTGTCTGTGGCTTACTGACAATGTAATATTTGAAGACTGTTTAATAACTTCAATCAACTCCTGAACCACAGTAGGTGACCAGACATTTCATAAGGTCATTTTTTCCCCTTTTTTTCAAAGTAGCATCATTGGAGGTTTGCATTTTAAAGAGAGATTAAAATGTCTCTCATTAGGAGAGAATGAAGATAATACTAAATGTGAGTAATGGGAATACAGAATGACAAATGTTTAGAGATGGTGAAAGCCTTGTTATTCATGACATTCATCTTTCTGCAAGCCCAAGGTTGTTCTGTCTTATACTTGGCCATATTTGTTTTCATTGTTCTTCAGAAATAAATTCTATTGAGTTGACTGATAGAAAACCAAAATCCAAGCTGAAGTATGAATTAGACTTCTAGTACTGAAATTCTTTTAAAAAATGGTTATATTTTATCTGTTTTATGTATAGTTTTGTGTACTCGATTAGTTTTGATGACTTTATAGTGATGCGACAGAAACAAAATGGAATGGTTTCAAATTCCGGAGAATCTTCTAATCATTTTTTACATCTGTTTTTTTCAGCGGCTTTCTCGGAATGCCTCTGGACATACAAGCATTCAGTTTCTAGGCACAGTGGTAAGTATGTATAACTTGTCAAGAGTTATGTTTGTAGAAGACTATAATCTAAACAGAAAATAGGTAAATGACACTGGCAGCACATTTATGCTTGTATTTGTGAAGGTTGGTATTATCTGTAAATATTCTGAGCTTAACAGCTGAATTCAGGCAAATTTCTGAAGCTAACTTCCAAGGCACAGTATCTGCATTCCGCTCTTCAATTGATTCAAGTCTGCCTCTGTTTCATTTACAAGGGATTGAAGAGTAACTGGTTGTAGACACGCGAGTTTATTGCAACATGCTCGGGTTTGATGCACATCAGGATCAAACCCGCTCTTCCCCACCACCTCAACTTTCTGATCCCTGTTGCTTCACCATACCACAAACCCTCATATCCCAGAGGTGGGTCAGTGACTGTCTTCTGAAAAGACTGTATAGTGATGCAAAGTGTTCTGTAGTTCTCCCAGCTTCTGTTTGTTGGAGAGAAGTATGCTTAAAATCCTAATCAAATTTTGCACCATTGGACAGAATTTTCTCAAATAAGATAGATTTTTTTGTGTGCTGTTATCTTGAGCAATCACGTATACTATAGAAAGTAAAGTTTTGTGTTAGGTGGTGGATGTTTATAAACATATGCGATTGAAACAGCATCAAATTCCATGATTTGCATGATTAAAATGCAGTCATTGAGTTTTTCCAAGTTCCTTATGCACCTAAAAATAGTTCTGAAAATGAAATAAAATTGAAGTATGCTCTAAACTAAGTTGTCTTGATTGCTGCCAACAGGTTTCCCCGTAGTGACATTAACAGTGAAAAGCCTAGGAGTGAAACGTCCCCATTAGAATTTAGTCCTGACATCTCTGTGCAGTATATGTTTTGTCCAAAAGTAAATTAAGATTGCATATGATAGTGCTGTCATTCTACTTCCTTGTGATTAGTACTACAAGTCCTGTGAAGCCATTTTGGGGGGGGCTATAACACAGTAAGAGTAAACTTAACAAGAATACCTGTAGACTGGCATGTTGTTTTTTAGAGACAAAAAGTGCCCCTAATATTTTTTTGCTTCTATAAATATATGTCTATATATGCATATACATTTATTCGTCTTATTCAATATCAAGCAGAGTGGCAGTTACAAATGAGACCTAAAATAAAAGTTTTGTTCTGCACTATTGTACTTGTAAGGATGCTTCAGCTCCCCAGTCGCATCTAGCATATGAGAGATTGCTGCTGACTGATCTGATAGTCTTTGTGTGAGAAGAAAATAATCACTCCAAGAGGATAAGATGTAAACACAAATGCAACCTGATAACACTGAAAAGATTTTAATTGCTCCTCTGTAAGTAGGTGCTGTAGCAGAGAAAATTCCGATTAAGTATGTATTTAGTGACATTAAAAATTAAATTTGTTGTTTAGTTACATATGAAAACATTTTGTATTCGTATGTTAGAAAGTGCCCCAGAGTCTCACTTACAGACTAGAACTCTTGTGCTGGGCCTTGTGCAAAAGCAAAAGAAGACAAAAGAGAGTACAGTATTGATGTGCTTTTAGCTTTTTTAAAAAACAAAAAGATGAAACAGCTTATGGATTGTAATATGTATCAGATCATACTGACTAGCTCGTGTGTTTATTGGATCCTAGTTATTTTGGGAAATCAAATATGTGATTACAACTAAAATTCTCAAGAGGACTAAACAGAAAAGCCTGTAGTACTCTATCCATGATTTTTTGTTTAATATAAATTATGCACATGTCTTGCGGATCAAACCCAGAGAGAGAACTTCAGCGAGCAGGGTAGAGAAGCAGTAATGAAGTCTGCTTCCCAGGGTTTGCTCCGATATCAGTTTTCCCACAGAGTCCAAGCCGGAGTCTGCACCTGTGTTCCTATCAGTTCCTCTAGCTTACTGTCCTTCTTTCCCCTAAATCCCTTTATTTAATTTGTCCTTTGCTCCTTTAACATCCTCGTACTCTTCTGATTTCAACTTAATACACTCAGCATAGGTAATGGGAGGGGGGGAAGGATGGGTTTTGCTTATAGTAATATCCCCTACAAATTGCCTACACATATAGATACACAGTCTATATGCGTGTACCTGCATGTGTATGTGTGCATATACACAAATGTAAATGTTCAAACAAAGCAAAGAATGAAAATCTTAATGAATGAATGAATGAAATCTTAATGAAGGTCCTAGAAATACAGTTTGGGCTCACCATTATGTGTATATTACTAAACCTTTGCTAACGTAGAAGTGCAGTCAAGATAGTGTTTGAAAGAAATATTTAGCGGCAAGAAACTCTTGC
>VZTL01069428.1:60920-71634 GCA_013400535.1 Scopus umbretta | reverse complement strand
TTCTTTTTTTTCTCCTCTTTTCTGTAAAGGCACTAGTTATATAGATGCGTCTTTAGGCTACAACTTAGCTCTTAATAAGGTGTGTTCTCTTCCACTAAATGCAAATCCTCACTTTTCCCACACCTAGGATCTTGATGGGAGACACGGGGTTTGCCTTTCTTCCTAAAGAATGTCTCGTAACATGATCTGCAAAAGTAATGAATATGCCTTGCACAGACACATAAGGGGACAGATGTTCAGCTTACCAAAAAAGGTTAATCCCTACTAATTTCAGGGCAATCATGTGGCAATACTGCTGATTCATTGTTAAAATGCATAGTATCTGCACTAAAAAAGATGGGATGACATGGATACCCTCCTGTTCAGACTAACTACTGCCTCAACGATTTTAATTATACATGGTCAGCTCCATTACCTTAACTTTCTCTCCCAAATGTCCCTTCTCTTTGCGAATCTTCAGCAGTATGACCTTTCTTGGCTATGCTTGCAAGCTGCTGGGTACCAGGTTAGTATTTAGCACCAAGCTGCTCCTTCCACTCCTTTGTAGTACTGATAATTGACACGCAAACTAAGATCGCGTTTCTAGATCCTTTGCGCTTTTTAGAAAAGCACAAATACTTCCAAAGCGAGCAAAACCGGCGTTTCCTCGCAGCGAGTGCAAATTTCATGCCAGCCCGTTGGCAATCTCCATCACTTCAGTCTCATTTTCAAACGAGGTTTGTGAGCCAGATGCTGCCGAGCTGCTCTGACCTCCCCTCGGTCCAAGACCGTGGAGAAGACCTCACCACCCAGAGCTCTTCGTGGGCCCACCCGCCTTACTTCTGCCTTCTTTAGAGGAGCTCTGAATAAAGCTGTAAATGCATGCAATCAGAATTAGGGTGGGATGGACCCGTAAGTCTCCACCTAGCCAAAGGCTATCAGACGTTGCCTCTCTTTTAATCCGCGTGTAACCGATTTAAGGCTTTGGCAGTTGCAGTTTCTGTTCCTTGATTTGCTGGTGATCTGTTGCATGACTTCAGTTAATAATTCCCTTTGGCAGTGCCTTGGGCTTCTCTTCGTTTACCTCTCCCTCCAGTCCCAAAAAGCAGTAAGGCTGCTGCTCGACTGCAGTCGAGCACGGCTTGACGTTGCGCTGGAGAAGGGCTTTACGGCGTCGGGCATCGGGGAGCGGCGCGTACGTAACGTTGTGCCTGTGCCTCTCTCCGCAGCTGAGGTGGTTCGCTGTCTGAACAGTGCCCTCCAGGTGGGCTGCGGGGCCTTCGCCTGCCTGGAGAACTCCACGTGCGACACGGATGGCATGTACGACATCTGCAAGTCCTTCCTGTACAGTGCTGCTAAATTTGACACTCAGGTACAGCACGAGTATAAAGGGAACAAGAATAATACCTCGCCCGGCAGAGCTCCCTTTTCATGCCCCAATTCAACAAAGTGCTTTTACAAGTCCTGCGACACTAAAGCACGTGCCTAAATGCTTTGCTGAATGGATGCCTTAATTTCTCTCTCCTCATGGAGATGGGGTCTGTGCAGGCTTAACCCTTCCTTACCTGCAGCCCTTCCTGCGGCTTAGCTACTCCTCTGCGCCACGATTTGGGGTTTTGGCTACGAATGCATCCTTCAGGGCTATTTTCTACAGCACGTTTTCCACATACTGTATGCTATGTGTGAGGACTTGGCAAGGAGCGTTTTGTGGGGCGGAGAGCTAAGTTTCCTCTTCAGGAGGAAATATAAACTTTCTTCTAACAAAGTAAGTTTTCTGACTGTGTGACCTGGCACAGGGCTGGGATTTGAATTGGAAGTCTTTGGGCCTGGGAATGCACGGCCAGGTCAGCCTCTCCGGAGCTGCAGTCACTCGCAGCAGAATAAATAGGATAATATCAGAGGACTGTGGCTCTGCCAAGGTCCCTTCTTCCTTCGTGCTTTCTTCCCAAAATGTGCACACCCCCTCGTTCCCTGCGCCCTCACTCCCAAGGACAAACTTAAAAGCTCTTAAGGCATCTTGAGGTCTGGTGAACCAGATGTGTTAAATCGCTGGTATGCAGCGAGCGGTCTGACCCCCTCCCGGAGAGCAGAATTGGCCCATCTCTGGTGCTGGCACTTCTAGGTCTGTTCACGCAAGACTTCCGTTGCCTAAATCTTTTGGGAACAGGAACTCCCTGTTCTCTGTGGACTGTGTGCATCCCAACTGAAACTGCTGTGAATGTAACTATGCCATAATTGCAAGCACTTAGGGGCCAGTTCCCCGCCGTGCTTGGTAAGGGACCTCCAGCAGGTCTGTAATTGCAGCAAGGGTAATTAACAGCAGCCAACCACAGCGGAGTATCTGTTAATACATCCCTTCCTATGAAATCTGTGGCAGTTTAAGGTTTTTCTTCTGTTTCCAGGGAAAAGCTTTCGTGAAAGAAAGCTTGAAATGCATTGCAAATGGGGTTACGTCCAAGGTGTTCCTTGCCATCCGGAGGTGCTCCACTTTCCAAAGAATGATCTCCGAAGTGCAAGAGGAATGCTACAGCAAACTGGACATGTGCGGCATTGCGAAACGAAATCCCGAAGCCATCACGGAGGTTGTCCAGCTTCCAAATCAGTTCTCAAACCGGTACGTGGAGCTTTCCCTCAGCTGAAAGGCATCAAATGCAAAAATGTGAAGCACAGAGAAAGAGATGAGAGGAACCAAGTTGACTAACTTCTTACAAGTCCTAATATAGCTCAGCCTCAGTAATGTTCTCTGCCTTTTCAAATCCTTGTTAAGTTTTACCAGCATTCTTCTGATTCTCTTTTTGGTAAATAGGCTTATAAACATCTCCAGGAGAGAATCATAAAATTAACTAGACATACATTACTTCAAAGCCTGGAGTTTGTTTAAATGTTAGTTCTTTTAGTCTGAATGTAGTATAATGGTAAACATAGCTTTTACATACCAAACCAGTTTGATTAATATAGCATCTCTGGCATATTGAGCACTTAAGAGCTTCTCAACCTATTCCAACTGCATTCACTTCTTCAGACTGCAACTATCCCCTTTTTGGGGTTTATATGGCACGTAGCAAATGAGGTCTTGCCCTCTGGCTTACCATGGCAGTATGAAGAACTCGGAAAGCTTAAAGGGAACCAGCGAACAGGCTCCTCTGTAACCTTATTCTGCCGTGATCCGGTAGTTCGTATTTCTAGGGATAGGATGGTGTTCTTAATGGCCTCTTTTAGGGTTGTCTTCACCTCTCTTCCTTCTGGGTAGCAAAGGCTGCCTGCAGAAATGGGCACGTCACGCTGCTCTCTGGCGCCTTTATCTGAGCACAGAACTGCCCTGTCCCCATCCTCCAAGGACAAGGGACGGAGAGAGGCTTCAGGGAGCTACTGCAGTCTGCGCAGTCACGCTGCAAGGGCAGGGATTTCTTCCTCTAAATCCTGGAACAATCAGTGCTGAGTCTTGTGATTGGGATAAAAGGGATCTTTTTGAACAGTTTGAGTAAATATGCTCTAGAATTTGAGTGCAAACAGACCAAGCTGCAATTTAACATGTTGGCTGGCTGCGGCGAATGCTACAGCTTCTCTGGGGTGGCTGTTTGACTTGATCTAGAAGCATCTGAAACCTCCAGACCTATCCTAGGACAGATATGCAAGTGTTACATCAACGTCGCATCTCTGGCCAGCATAAATTTATTACGGAACACGCTATTGTAGATGTTATATCCAGAGAATTATGCTTGTGGGAAGGTAAAAATTATACTTGTGTGTCTTTCCCCTCTTCCCCCAAGGAAATTTGGAAGAGGTTTGCTTGAGCGTTCCCCTGAGGGCTGGGACGAGGAGCAGGCAGCACCGTGGCATCGCTGGCTTACAGGCGGGAAGAGCAGTCCGGGTTAATGCGACGGATTGTAGAGTTACACAGCCCTTGGCGGGGCTGGAGGGGCGTTGGGGTGAAGGGGAGGACGCGGGGACGCTCGAGCGAGGGAGGATGCAGCGGTGGCCGCCGCGAGGGAGGATGCAGCGGTGGCAGCAGCGGCGTTACCCGTGTTGGGGATATTCCTCTCCAGAGGACTGAGCCTGAACCGGAGCCGCTGTCTCCTGAGGCGGAGGGAACTCCTCCCCCACAGCCGCCAACCCTTGTCGAAGCCAAAGGATATTATGACATGTTGAGTAACAAAAGCAGCAGGATTTCCCAGCTAATAGTTTACATTGAGGTCTCCTAAAGCATCCTGCTTTCCCAGCCCCTGTCCCAACATAGCCACAGAATAAGAATGTGCCACTTGGCCTGGGACACTGAGAGGAAGTAGTTAAAGGTCATAGCATCTTCCTGTGATTTAATCTCATGGCAGGAGCAGGAGGAGAGGAAAGCCTTGCTGCCTTCGCCTGCAGCCCTGCTGCTGAAAGGCACTGGCGAGCAGCTTGACTGCAGCTCCAGCTATGGAAACCACCGAGCTGGATTTGTGTGAAGGAGGTGTAGGCAGCGCGGCAGAGGAAGGTGGATGGGGTCTGTTCCTCCGGTCCTGTTAGACTGGGACCGATTTAAGCTGCATGCATGGCTCGCACAGATGTATTCGTCACCAGCTACTGTGCACGCTTCAGACCTTAATATTAGCACTGCCGAGCTGTGCTTGCACCAGGCTCCACTGTGCCAAAGCCTGGTCCTTTTGTGCTTCAAGCGCAGCAGAAACTTTAACCTCACCTGACCTCCACTGGCTGCTCTAAAGGCCAGAGCTGAGAGTTAGGAAAGGAGTTTGAATGTGAACTCTCATTTCCCTCTTCCTTCCCCTCCTCCACCTGCAGGTTATTCTCCTCTCTGCTCCTGTGGAAAAATGTCATGGTGACCTTAAAGGCTTAAAATAAGTTCCCCGATGTCCTTCCAGGCAGAAGTAGCCCAACAAATATGGGACTGCTCCTCTTTTCCCAACTTTCTCTCCCTGGGAAGATGTTCCTTTGTACAGTGAGGTCCCACGTGCCAGCTTTGCCCTCCCTGCCCGAGCCAGCCGTGCACGCGGGGCAGTGCTGATTCTGCCTTAGCCCCGCAGAGGCTCGTTCCTTTGAACACTGTTCTCTGCTTGGCTCAAGCAGCGCTGGAGAAACAGATCAGCACGATTTCCTGGCTCCCTCCTTGGGCAAGGAACGCGTACTCAAGGCCGCTGGAAGGCGAAAATGCAGCAGCAGGCTGTAGAGGAGGCAGGCACGCAACAGGGCAAAGCACGGGGGCATCAACTTGTTGGAAGTGACAACTGATTGTACGTCCTAAAGGTCTGTCCTCAGGGAACACGTGCATCCGTCAGGCTCTGACTTGGAACTGAGCTTCTTCTGGTCCCTTGCTAAAGGCTGTGCATGGAGGGAAAGGGAGAGAGACGAAAGGGGATGGTGCCGCAGGGAGGGATGGATGCATCTGTAGGAAGGGTCCTACCGGCTCAGGCCAGTGGTCTGTTTAGTCTGTTATCCTGTCTGGTGTTGGAGAGTATCTGTCTATTAGAAAAATGCAATTATTTTTCTTCCTGAAGCTCTAGAAATTTGGGTTGTTTAGCGGAGAGTAAAACGCACACTTAAGCCAATTACTAGATCATCTTAAACACACCCTGAATGACTTAAAAATTCCGATTCTCATAGTTTGATCGCTCGGACTGGTCTCCTGGCTTGAGATCAGCTCTTACCTTGTTTCTTTGGTCTTGCTGGGAGACGCCTTGGGGTAACGGCTGGTAACTCTCACGCAGGTATTACAACAAGCTGGTGAGAAGCTTATTGGAGTGTGACGAAGAGACTGTCAGCACCATCAAGGACAGCTTGATGGAGAAGATTGGGCCCAACATGGCAAGCCTCTTCCACCTGCTGCAGACAGATCACTGCGCCCAAGGCCACCCGCGTGCGGACTTCACCAGGAGACGTATCACCGAGCCGCAGAAGCTAAAACTCTACTTCAGGAACCTCCGAGGTGAGGGGTCCGTCCCGGCCCACGCAAAGCGCAGCTCTGCCGAAAGCGCGTAACGCCTCGGGGGAGCAGCGGTGGGTGTGTAAGGGATGCTAAGCACTACCAAAGCTGACGTCTCTCTTTTCTAGAAGAGTAATGCACCCAAACCAAGTGTACTGTAGCTAGTTTTAATAACAACCAGGAACTGGTTCTAGATTTAGTCATGAATATTTTCTATTCCTCTCGAACAAAACTTTTGCATGGGTCTGTGTTCCGTGTCTCAGCTTTCCCGCCGTCAAAATGTCTCCATCTCTTTTCTTCCCCACAGAAAGATACCCCAAACAATCTTAGTCTTAAATATAACCGTACAGTAGTCAGGCCTTCAGACACCAAACTCTAAATGTACTGTAGCGCTAGCACCATTGAAGTCTGAAGATTTGGCATCAAGGAGAATAGCTTGTTCTCTCTTGTAGTAAGCTGGTAGGCGACGATAGATGCACTAATAACTATTGCACATCCTGAAGATGTCAGTGGAATTCGTGTTATGAATCTGTGCTGGCCATGGACGAATATGAATGTCATATTCCTGGTCTCTTAGTGTCATGCAGTCCTAATCCTTCCAATACAGCTCCGTTAACCCGTTGATTTACCAAACTCGCTAGCTGTGGATGATTCTAGTTACCGTGACCTGGCACCACAGTGCAAAATGAATTAAAACTAAACCCCCCCCGCCCCCGCCACACACCAAATGAGGAAAAGGAACATTTTGTACTACAGAAATGATTAAAAGAGGTGCCAGTCTACGGTTGAAGCTAGTCAGAAGGTTACATAATCTTGCATTGTATTTAAAAGCTAACATCTATGTACTGTATTTAACTGTCTAAAGCTTTAAAAGAAATCTAACAAAAACAAACCCTGTCTTAAGACTAGAGTATTAAAGGTCTTGCTCTAACTGTGGTATAAATAGTTTTAAAATCTGTCATGTACTGTACATAAATTCCACGAGAATCTGCTTAAAAGGAGCAGAATATAATAACTTTATGGCATAAACTTAGTTTTGTAAGTTAGCTATTTCTTTTTTCCTGGAAACAGTATCTCTGTCATATTCCAGAGTTCACATTCTACTCTGTGGCCTTTTTACAATGAAAGAGAGAAAACGTTTAGGACGGAAGCCGCGGGGCCAGAAACAAGCCTCTCCCCTCATAGTTAAAGCCGAGGGAGGGGAAGAAGAGTTCGGACTGGCCAGTCCTAGCTCCGCAGAGCTGCTGCGAGACGCCGTCCTACCCAAGGCACGCGTGCTCCTGGAGAGCTGTTTGGGGAATTACCAGGTGGCTGACAAAAAGCTGCTTCGGGACCTCGTGGCTGCCACGGGGTGACGCCTACTGTAGAAAGTTGATGTCTGGGGGAAGGCAGGAAAAAATCCTTGAATTCTCTTGAGCTGCAGACGTAAAGCAACGTGCCTGCCGTTAAGAGGACACAGGCGGTAACGCTCCCAGATCTGCCTTTCCTGCCATCCACCTCTTCGGCAGCCTCGGAAGAGGAGTGGAGCAGCCGGTCCCGCAGCAGTAGCTGGGGGCCTCCCCCGAACGCCGCGCTCTGCACAGTAGTCTGGCCGGGCTCCGGTGAGCCAAAAAAAAGCCACGTTGTGGCATGCGATCAACAAGGCCCGTTCCACGCTCCAAATCTATCCCGTTAGAGTCCGTCTGCAGAGTGGATGACTCTTGCTTAACTAGTTAGAGAGCTAATAAAGGAGGGATCTATTTTTCTTTTCAAAATCTAAAGCAATATAACTTTTTTTTTTTTTTTAAACCACAAAGCCTTTAAACAATAACTTGCTGCTAATATATTGAAACCAGATGCAGTGGCAGCATTTCTAGTATTGCTGTCTTCATTAAATGTAGCCCAAAAGTGCTGTCATAAAATTGTAAGCAGCAAAAAATGTTGCTGACGGTAGAGGGTTGTTATTTTATTGTTTTTTAATACTCTGAATCATGCCGTCCAGGGCAAGCAAGATGCAATATTGCTCGTTCTTAAATCACAGTCAGGTATATAGAGTCCAACATAAAGAAGTTTTGCAAGGTGAAAACCAAAGGCCCCTCGAATATCCTGACCCTAAAAGTTTGACTTACGCTTAGGAACTGATCCCAGAACGGTGCACGTGCGACTTTCCACCCGACGGCATTACACCTCTCGCCTCGCCGCTGGGAGACGGGGGTTACTACGTAGGGAAGTCTGCTGGGGTTTGCGCATCAAGTGCGTATTGCTGCTTGGGGAAATAGTTCCAAAAAGGCCTTTGGCTGGCTCGAGGTTGTCCAAACAACCGCCCTGATGGCCGCACTGGTGCGACGGAGCCCGGTGCTGGGCTAGGCGAAGCAGCTCCCGGTTTTGGTACCCAAGGCCCCCCGTGGGCTCGCACCAGCAGAGCTCACTGAGGACATCTAGCAGCCACGCTTTTCCTTGGAAATGCTCCTACCGGCAAGTGGCTCTTCTGTTGCTTTGTGCATTCATTTCTACGAAAACCCAAAGAAAGCTTATGAAGTTGATTTGGGGCTGGGGAGAAGGGTTACATTACCCCAAACCCTGTCTTTTTGGGTTGTCATAATTAACTTTCTTTTTCCAGTGGGAATTTAAACTCGTTGTCCCCTTAATACGGGTGGGAAGATGACTGGGAAAACAATTCCCCCCGATTCGATTTGCTCTGGTATCACAGGGAAGCATCACCTGTGCAAACCAAAGCTCTGCCTCTCCGCACTGGCGCTGCTGCTGGGGACGCGCCGCATGCCTCGTGCCGGAGAGCGCCTCGGCTACATCGCGAGATTTTTTTTTTCTTTGAGCTGCTTTAATCCGTCACTTTTTTCCCTACGCTGAAGGGGTAAGGAAGCCGCAAGCACGCATCCATAAACTCGGAAGGCCTGGGGTTCACCTTGCCTAACTTTTGCCATCTAGCCTAAGCTGGGCATTTCAAGCTCTCTTACAGGGGAGGGGGACGCGGAGGTGGGAGAGGCGCTTCCCGTCGCCTGGGAAAGACGCCTGATTTTAGATGGTTGGAATTAGGTGAGAGAGATCCCCCTGGGGATGGGGAATGAGTCTCAATATTAAGTCCAGCTATTTCATGTTTTGTTTAATCTCTAATGCTTTATTTTTTTAATCTTGCGTTCATTGCAAAATGATTTCTCTTGGGGGCGGGGAGGGGCTTATCTAGAAATGTTTGCATGATTCTCATTGTGATTTGTTTGCACTTTAGATGTTTTGTGCCATTATAAATTTGCTTTATGTATTTATAATTTAAAGATACTTAGAATGGGAGAGAGTTTGGGTTTTTTGTTTTTTTGCTGAGTACTGGAATAAACAGTGAGCATATCTGGTATATGTCATTATTTATTGTTTAAATTACATTTTTAAAGCTCAGTGTGTTCATATAAAGGTTATTTGAAACATATCATAGTAATGAGAAAGATGCAAGTTATTTTCTTTGCTTATTTTTATAATTAAAGATGCATAACGTAATGAGGCCTATGTTGGATTTTCTTCTGCAATGAAATAAAATGTCAAATTTAAGGGTTTTTGGTGTCCGACTCTCTCATTAAACCCTACCGTGACCATGATGCTATCCAAGGAGCCCGCTGTTGCGCTTCCCTTCCACTGAGCAGCGCAGCTTTTCCGCCTGTTCTGGACGCTGAATATCTCGGGTTCAGATCCCGCAGCGCAGCTTGCGTGAAGGCCGAGGTTCATCTCGCGCGGTCTTCGCCTCTTGGGGCTGCTCGGCAGGGAGGCTGGAGAAAAATGGGAAAAAGGGGGTGAGCGCGGAGCAAACGGTTCCTGGAGCAGCCTTTCGGCATCTCCGCCACCGGGCCGAGTATCGCTCGAGTAATCCTCTGAATACGTTTGGTCTGACCAAAGCCTCCGGTCCTGCGCCCCGCAATGTCCACGAGCAGCTGCAAATCCCCGCGCTAATAAAGCTCTTGTCCTGGTTCTCTTTGACAGCAGCCTGACCTTGGAAATCGTATCTTACTTAGCCTGGTAACAAAATGAAGGCAGAAGCATTTTTTTTGACAAATGCATCCATAACAGCATTGCAGGACAAAGTCAACACCTTGATTTTGGCTTTGATGTACATGTAAATGTGCATTACCCTTCACTCAGGAAATTTCTAATTTCCAGTGGAGGATCAAAAGAAGTTTAATACTCATCAGCGGGAGACTGGCAGACTAGTTCAGACTTACTGCTCCAAAAGCTACTGCAAAGTTTGAAAAACGATTTCCCCCTTCTCATTAGAGTAAGGCTTGTCCAAGAGAACCAAAGACTAAATATTAGCAAGGCAGTTGGATTAAAAAAAAGTCGCTTCTTCCTTCTTGTTTTGTCCGGCAATGTAGAAATTACTTTCAAAAGGGGCTGTTAAAACTTCGCTTCTGTTGAAATCCCTCTTCAGTCAAAAACGAAGCTCGTAATAAGGCACAGTAACTTACCCGAATCAGAATTTATCATTCTTCGCAAACAAATAAGCAGCTGTGGTTCACGGCATTGAGAGCTGACGAGCCAGGGCGCTGCTTAACGGCGCCGCAAAGCAGGGCCGAGGTGCCAAGGAAATTGGCCTTTCCCTGAGCTCCCGTTTAATGCGCAGGTGGTGACCAGCCACCCCCCGCCTGCTGACCTTGACACCGCTTCGGGAATTCTCCCCGTTCCTGGCTCCAGGCGAGCTTCGCTGTTCCAGCGGGAGCTGAGCTAATTTCTCAGAAAAAGGCAGAAAGGGCAATTACGTACAGCAGCCGAAGCACTGGGCTATGCTGCCAATTCGATTAGGTTTCTCCTAAACTCCTTTCCCCAAAATGAGGAAAAAAA
>VZTL01069428.1:49421-60896 GCA_013400535.1 Scopus umbretta | reverse complement strand
AAAAAAAAAAAAAAAAGCAGAACGGATTGCTAAGAAATGTCAACATCGCCACCATAACCGAGCATCAAACCGGCTGGGTTGATGAGGGAATACAAAACCAGTTCCCGCCTGCGTACAAGTGCCGCCGAGGCGTCTGGCACGCCCGAGGGCTTCGAAATGGATGTCGCTGACGTTTCCATTCGCTTTTCCAGTAGAAGGAATCCCCAAAGCACGTGCTGAATGCAGGCATCCGCTCACCTACCTGCAAATCACCGGCTGCTAACTAACGCCCCCCACGCGGGCTTTCTAGAAGCCCAAGCAGCAAAGGGAAGAACGTTCAATTAGAAACGACAAGAAAAAATTTAGGGATAAACAGTGAATTATACATTGCTAGAAAGAAAGCCAGTGAACGTTTCTGCTCTTGCAAAAAGAGTGCCTTGGAAATAGTACAGATGCCACTCTTCCAAAAGCTGGCTCTCACAGCTATTTTGTAATTAATAACCACTATAAAATAATTACTGTCAATGCAATGTACTATTCATATGAAATCTCCATAAATCTCGGCCTGTACGGCTTCCTCATCAGCAAACCACATCCCTAAAATGAAGTCGTTCTTAGAGAATTTGAGGGTTTTGCTGGCCCAAAGCGTCTCACCCCAGTGCGTGGAGCCACTTAGAAATCTGGACAGTTCTATAATAATTCTACCCAACAAATTCTGTTGGAAACCCTGCTAATTCTGGGTTGGGTTTTCTTCTTTCTCCCCTTAGCTCCCCCGAGTGCTAAAACGCAACCCCGAAAGGAAAGGACTGAAAGACACGAGAACTCTCCAGCACGGTTCAAAGCAAGATCGACTGTGCTCCACCAGAAATTGCAGCGTTATTATACAAGGTTTCCTTTCTCTTCCCAAATTCAAGACTGACCTCATGGTGGGGATTATGTATCCTATAGTGAAAATGTCAACAGATGAGTTACATAGCGTGTAAAGCAGGCAACGTGAGTCAAACGAAGGTCTTTAAAAAGAACAAAGGTGTTAACCAGACTGTTTGGAGGGGTTATTATTATTATTATTATTATTATTATTATTATCATCATCATCATCATCATCATCATCATCATCATCATCATCATGGGAAATTTTTACCTGGCCTCCCCAACTGCTACACTATTTCTGAACAACAACTTCTCAAGAGTTAGGAAAAACAAAAAAAGACATGTTTACACCAGTGCTAGTAACTAGGGTTTTGATTTCCAAAAAATGGCAGCAGCAGGGGTCGAATCAAAACAGCCACTGCCGTGGAAAGGCTGAGCAGAAGGAAATCTCGGCTCAACGATGACGGAGAGCTCAGAGTGCATTAAAGTCCTGGTTATCATCTTCAAATGGAACAAACAGACCAGGAGTTAATTTGATTTGGCCGAGGCCCAACGTACATGATTGACTGATGTTCTTGTCTTGTCCTTTTTTTTTTTTTTTTTTTAACAAAGTTTCATTACAAAACAAGGGGAAAATCATTTCAGATTTTCCTGGTCCTCACCCTTCCTGCTTGCTTTGCTGTTCTCAGCAAGGGGGGAGAGAGAGAAAGAGTGAGAGCAGGAGAGAAGGAGTGCGATCTTTGGCACTTTAAATGACACTGGGCGAAATGACTGGGAGTGAAATTTGGGAACAGACTCCACTTCCTGCCTCCCGTGAACTTAAAAAAATAACAAGCCAAAAAAAAAAAAAGCCAACCCTTCCACAATATAATAAAGGACATTGTCTTTGCCATCATGATTCAGCCAGTACGAGCGGGAATATGAAAGAAGTTTAAAAAAACAAGTGAAGTAGGATGCTAAAAATACAATCAAAGTGCAAACAAATTGACTCCGCAGTGGTCGTTCCCATCGTGCGAGGTTCGATGGGCGAGAAGCGAAAGGAAAAGGCAGAAGGAATGCAAATGGATGCAGACTTTACTGCGTTATAAACTGGGGAACTCACAGTTGCAGGACACCGAGCTGTACAAGCGCAATGGAGAGTTGCGTGTATTTCAGGGTAAAGCAATGGCCAAAAATTATGCTGATGGGTTTTTTGGGGGGTGACCCTCCTCAAAATCCCTCTCTTTCCAAGGCCGGATCGGAGAGAGGGATACCGAGCCCGTATGGAAAGCTTACGGACAATATCGTTCAACAGCATAAGCCACTCTCAAAAATTACGTTCTCTCAATAAATCAGCATTTTCCAAGGAGACAGCTCTTCCTCTCCTCGGTCCCAATATAGAGACTTGTCTTTTCAAAGGCTGGGTTCCTCCTCAAAAAGAGATAACCTCAGACAATTCGTGCTGTAACCCCCCTTATCGGGGCAACGGAGAGGGATCCGTGTTGCAAGGGGCTGGAGAACCTTAGGCGGAAAATACCTGCGAGGGACACGGGAGTTTTATTCCAGACGACAGCTGGAAAAACTAGTAAAACCTGCATGAGCTCATGGGGGGGGGAATGTAATTATTTTCACACAGACAGGATTTTTTTCTCTTTTTTTCCCCTCTTTGGTTTGTATTTTTAAGCAGACTGAAATGCCAGGATAGCCCAGGCTGTGGCTACAAAGGATGATTGATGCCTGTTACCTGCGCTTTCCCGCTTCCCCCTCCGGCCGGGACGGATGCTGCGGGTCCAGGTGCACAGAACCAGGCCGGTCATAATGGTTATTTAAAGAGAAAAATCGTTTTATGGAAACTGTGTTCCCTGTATTCTTAAGCCGGGAGAAAATTCCAGTTGGTTCCTTTGAATTTCCTTCAGGGTTATTTTTCATCTGCAGGCTTGGAGCATTTTGTGCTGCGAAAACAAATCCCTGCTCTTCTCTCGATGTGCTGTTTGGCTTGGAGTAGTCAACCGGGCACAATAAAATCATCAGCCATCTCCAGCCAGTCGTGCTGAAACCCTAGCACAATTTTGCTCTAAACTGGGGAATTTAGACAGTCCGAATTAGCAGAAAGAGCGCAGCTATTTATTTTTATTACTGTGCCGATAATTAATCCTAGAAGTTTTTTCAGGACTTAAAAAAATCTTTTTTGGAGCCGTTGTTTGTTTAACTGCTTCACATGTGTTTCTCAGAATCACTTTTATTTGCTGGCCATGATTTTCATGGGAATGAGGTGTCCGTCTGTGGGATTCAAGTTCACATTCGTGGCTAATTATCTGAAAAAGGTCTCTTTGATCTTTTCCTAAATATGCCTTTATTCCTACAGCAACAGTGAAGAGCGCGGCCCCCCCAGGGTAGACCCACAGGGAAGCCGCAAGCGTGAAAATCTTAAAAATTGAACTAATCTGAACAATAAGAGACGAATACAGATGTTTTCTTGGGTTTATCATTCCCCCATCATACTTGCTCACTCCAGTGCTCCCATGCACACGTTTCCATGAGCATCGCTCAACTCCCCGCCCCAGCGCCCTTCCCCTTCGCCCGCCGTCTCCCGGCCGGGCAGGACACGATCCTGCCATGCAGCTGTGAATCTTTCCTGCCCGAGGTAAATCTTTCCTTCCTTTGGGCAAAGGCACTGTCCTCAGGAAGAAGGAAGGAGGAGGCTGAGAGTCCCGGCGGCTCACGGAAAAGTGTGTGACTGGCTAGGTGGAGCTGCCATCGGTGAGTCAAGAGACTCCCAACGACGCACGAGCGTTTTCCTCCTCGTCACTCACGCGGGTGCCGGCGGGGACGGACACCCAAGCCCCGCTGACACGGTTAAAGCTTTGATTGATGGAGCTGGAGAGGGCAGATGTTTTATCGCTGCATCAGAGGAAAGGGCTCCGGGCAGATCCACCCACGGGGCCCCCGGGGAGATGCACCAGCCCCGGAGCTGGATTCCCAGGTCAGGGAGCAAACTTCCCTTAAGGATGGGGAGTGGTACGTTCTGGCCGAAAAAATGAGATTACCAGAAGGACAATATTGGTTTTTCCTCTGGTGTGGAAAGGCGTTCTGCCCTGCTCCCAGCATTGTGCGGCTTTATTCTTCCTAGGGGTGTATTTGGAGTTCACGGAGCCTGACGCTCACCCCATCGTTAGTCACTGATCGGAGTCAAGTACGAGGGACCTTTTGCTTGAAACCCGGGGGCCCCTCGCTGCGCCGGGGAAGATCAGCATCCAGAGTAATTTGCCGCAAATGCCCAGGATTTTCCCAGCATCCTCTTTTGGGGCTACTCGGGACCCTTTGACAAAGCCCTGGTTTCAGCTCAGGGGTATTCAGCAAGGCTGAAAATGCAGATTGACACCAGCTGAGACAACCCCAGCCCCAAACACCAGCCCTTCTCCATCGCAGCGAGCCACAGCCACCACCCACATCCCGTTTATGTGCAACTGAGTTGCCAGGAGCATCTGGCTACAACATCTCCCAAATTTCACATCCAAGCACAGCTAAAAAAGTCACTTTAGTGTTGTAGAAATCCTGCACGCATTGGTGCCTGGCTCAGCTTTATGGTCTACTGAATTTTGCAGCAGCTAAGGGTTTCATCTGCCATCAAAATAGCAAATAACCCTCTGCTCTGATATCCAAACTGCTAGAAAAAGCCTATCATTTGCCATACAGAGAGCAAAGTCTTCCCTGTAACCTGAATTTCCAGCAATTTGCCAAGCAGACACCGACCGAAAGGCCGGCGGGAGCAGCACACATCCCTCTGCGTAGCCAGGCTCTGGCAAGACCCGCGATCGTTTTTTCAGCATCCCCTGATGTTCAGCTGATGGGCGCGATATGAGTGAATGAATAATATAGCGGTTTTTTCTAAATTATGTGTGTGCTCAGAGAGGTCTGATGAGCTCTGGCTGCTTGTCACGCAGGCAGCAGTTCCTTACCGAGGTTGTAAATGTTGTTTTAATGCGGTAATAAGTTTCTCGCATGCCGAGTGCAGGATTAGCCACGTTCATTGCCCTCAGGTGCCTTAAAAGAAGTGAGCTAACTGTCCCAGCTTACTGCCACCTTCAGCATCCCAACGCTCGGCTGAGATTTGAGCTCCCGGAAAATCCTGTTCACCCCCGGGATAAGTCTAACTGAGCCAAACCAAGGATGGATTCGGTTTAAGCAATGACAGGAAAGAAAACATGGAGATACTCTCGTCTGGCCAGGCATTTTGGGCTCCCAGCTCAGAGGCAATTGGATTCAAGACAATTGTTGATGAAATCTCAACAAGTTTGGGATTCGGGCATTGTGGCAAAGGGCAAAGCTGAGGCTGGGTGTTAATCCCTACCGAAACCCCTTCCCGGCTGCCCTCCTGGGAACGGGGTGAAAGCTGCGTCAGCCCTTGCACAGCATCGCTCCGGAGGATTTCTCATGCAGCTCCGGGCCTGTCAGGAAGTGATTAAGAAAGCAGAGGAAATAAAAGCAAGTCAAAGAGTTTTGATCCCGCTCACCCTCTTCCCCCCACAGCGCTGACACCGGAGAGCAGGATTATTCAGGGTCCCCTTTGAAGCCGTGCTTGCGTCAAAGGACGGCACCTGAAAAACGGGGAATCGTCTCGATTCCAGCTGGGATTCAGCGGCAGAGAGAAGCAGGGGCTGATTTGGGGCAGAGCCTCGTCTCTGTAAACTCTCGCACGGTTTGTTCAGTCGCTGCCAGCCCAGCGCAGCCGCCGCCAGCAGCACCATTCCCAGTGCTGCCACGGGGATTGCGCTGGGCAGCAAGAAAACCAAGGCCGGTCTACACGCTTCCCCCCGAGCTGGGCTTGGCTGAGCCAGCAAAGCGCATCGTGATCCGCATCCCCATCCCAGCCGGGGATTGCAGCCCCGCCGCGTTCGACGGCTCCCGAAAAAACTGCTCTCGAGTGGCACAAAAAGACGCGTTTCAGGGCAAGCAGGCAACCAAAAGGTTGATTTCTCCAAACCCCCCCAAAAAGTCAGGGGTATTATTTGCTTTCCTCCCCGCTCTCCTCCTCCTCCCGGGAGGCTCCGATGTGATTTCAGCTGGTTCGGCCGCCCCCGGAGCCGGCGCGCAGCCTGACGTCACCCCCCGCGCTGCACCTCCAGCTCCCATTTATGCTGGCAGCTCTCTAAAGATAGATCCGAGCAAAGATTATCAGCCCGAGCGGTATTAATAGGAGGCAGCTGCTCTTTCAAGAGGCTTTTAAATAATGTAAAGAAACTTCATCGTATTTTTGAAAGCCTTTTAAGTGAGCCAGGCTACCCCTCCTCTCCTCTCGCGCCCCCCCGCGCCCACGTGCGCCCGCGCCCAGGCGACGCGTTGGCCCTGAAAGGTGCCCCGTCGTCACCTGCTTGCTCAAAGCAGCTCTCCCATCGGCGTGGGCCGGGGGGACACGGCTCCATCCTTCCTTCAGCCCAAAGGGAGGGTGGCAGCGGGTTTGCGGAGCCGGGAAAGGGGGGTGCTGACCCCCCCCGGCTGCCGCGCTGGGCCAGCTTAGAGCGGCGACCTCTGAAAAAAAGCCGAGCTGGTTTCAGGGAAAACACAGTGAGATGGCTAAAGCAGCACCGAGCAGAGCAAACGCAACCCCGCGGGTCAGCAGGGGTGTACCCGGGGTCTTCCCCACGCTGACACCCCCACGCAGCCCCCCGCTCCGCGGCGGGGTCACGCACGCGGCACGGCCACGAGCCTTGGGACGGGCTGGTGAGACGGGCCGGTGGCTCGCTGCCGTGTCTGCTGGCTATTTTAATGGCACGAAGGGAAATAACACAAGATCCCAGTCTTTCCTCCAGCCAGCGCCGGTTCCTGGGCCGCGTTTAAGCCAACTAAATGGCTCCCGAGCGCAACAGCAGCCCGTGAAAACTGTGAAAGGCAAAAATAAATATTGTGAAACTCGGGGCTGTAGAAACCAGCTGCAGCTGCTGGTCGCCACATCTGGCTGCCGTGGCATGGCACAGGCAGGACCTGCTCGGAGGCCGGAGCGGGCAGAGGCAGCGTCTCCCCTGCGCTCCCCGGGTACCCCTTGGCCGGAGCCGTGCAGTGCCTGCAGCATCGCCGTTCCTCTGCTCCGTAACCTCATCTCCCTGTTAACTGAATAATGGAGTGAAACCTTAGCTGTGCTGCTCTCAGCCTGAAAATAAAACCCTCCAAGACGGTGCAGGTTCCTGCTAAATACTGCTCGGGGCTGTCTGCACCGAAAGGGGAGTGGGTACCGTGTAAATCCCACCTTTATATAGAGCCAGTGAGCATCCCTGGGATGCCCCGCGCGAAAGGGTCTGGGTTCGGGCCGGAGGAGGCGGAAAACACCGCAACACGGACACCAAAGTGCTGCCTTCTGGCCCTGAGCACAGCGGAGCTGCAGGGGCGACGCTCCTGCTCGCTGGCAGCAGATGCCTGTAGCTGTTTGGTGCCTGCAGCATGCCATTAATTTAAAGGCCAAACCAGGGCAAAATTTATTGCCGTGACGTGAAAACAGATGAGAGCAAATCCTATTGGAGCGGAATAAATGTGAACTCCCCGTGCAAATAGAGGCAGCAAGAGCGGACGGGTGCAAACGCCGGGGATTTGTGCCCGGGCAAGAAGCGGAGAGCGGGGCACGGCTGCACCCTGCCTGCACCTCGGCTGCCTCCGCCTGAAAGAGGGGGGCACGGTCCAGGTTTGGGACTGGGCTCTCGGGAGGCTCCAACTCTCCCAGCCGTCAGGCCAAGTCCCACGGAGGAGTTTCTAACCCTCAACATGCACAATTCACACACTTGTATTTTTAAGGAGGCTCTTCCTTTTGGCAGCCTTTTAGTTGAAAGCGGAAAATGACACAGCTCACCCTCGGAGCTGATGGCCGTATCATTAATCATGATTTTTTTTTTATTTAAAGAAAAAAAAAATTCCAAAGAGGACGCCACAAATGCGAGCACCAAATGGGCCGCTCGGGTTGACCTCCAGTTGCTTCGGCATGTATTTCACTGCGGCTCAGGAAGTTGCTCACAGCCAGTTTATATATTTTAAGGGTGGGTAGATTGACAAATAGGAAATCTATGACATGTAATAGCTGATAACGCATGATGCATTTCCCCCTGCCCTGTGAATTATATGAGGCCACGTTTTATTTAAATATTGTCATGCCGAGGATTTCAGCGTGTGGCATCCACAGATGACATCAGAGAGAAAAAAAAATTAAGCAAACCTCCTTGTTTTAGGAGCTTATTTAGTCCAGATATTTTAAGTTCTGTTTTTGGCCCAGTATCCAAGCAAACTTTCTTCAATCTAAATAAATGTCTCCCATTTAAAAAAAAAAAAAAAAAAAAGGCAAAACAAAACAAAGCACAAACCCAACAGATGTGGCGAGCCCCGCAGTTGTTCCAGAGCAAAAAGCAAACGCGAGCACGTTTGCCAGGCCCGGCCGCCCACTTAACCGAGCCTGTCAAAACCAATAATAAAGAACACTTGTGCAGTGCTTGATCTTTGCAAACCACGGGGCAGCTTGCACGGGGGACGTGCGGCGAGCGCGAGGTGAAGGAGGAACCCCCATTTTTAAAGTGAGGATGTTGAGGTTTGGGGTCTGGGGAAGTGAAATTGGGAGGTCGGGGGATAACCGAGCTCAGCTTTTCCCCGATCCTGCACATCTTTTGAAAATACCTCTCCTGTGCAGCTCGGAGGGTGGTGGAGGATTTTCCACCCCACTTACGTGCTGGAAGGCCGGGGAGGGCACACCCCTGCACTGAGTTCGGGATGCCGCTTGGCACGCTGAGCATCGAATTGGCACAGACCAAATTCCCCTTTCCCCAAGGAGCGTTTGCATCCCAAACACCCCATATGTTTCCCACCACGTCTCCTCCCTATTTTCCTTGCCATAACAGTATTTTTTTTGGCTTCCACCGTGCCCACAAGCCCCCTCAGCCCCCCGCTCCTGGGGGCTAAATAACAAATAACCCCTCGGGCTCCCTCCTGAATAACCCAGCCAGGAGCTCCGCAGTCTCGCCGCCCGGTGAAGCAGCAGGATGCAGCTGCGGGAAGCCCGAGGACGAGTTGGGATGCTCCAACCCTAGCGGAGCTGCTGGTGGGACAGATGATAGAGCAGGCTCCTGCTGGCGCTCACTGGGAGCAGCGGAGGAGGCTGGAAGGGATCCGCGTCGGTCGCCTGCGGTGCCTCCGCTCTACCATCACTGCTCAGTAAGCTGCAGGGTGATGGATGACTTTTTTTTTTTTTTTTCCCTCCAAGTATGATTTCCCAGCAGCTCTGCTCCCTGCCCAAGGCACTCAGCCACGGCTCTTGTGCCATCTGCTGACCGAAGGCCGCTGGCTCCGTCGCCCCGCCACGCCGCAGCACCCAGCACGCTGCACCCACTCGGCCTGCCCGCACCCATCCTCTCCCCTCCAGCAGCCCCCAGGTGCCTCCTGCCCTCTCCTCACTCCCACCGCCACCTCCTGCCCGGCCCCGAGTTGAAAGCGTCCCCAGGAGTTTGGCTAAATCCCCGAAAGCCCAGAGGTGAGAAAATTCTGCTCCTTGGTCATCCACCCTACGGCCACCCAGGCGGCACCAAGGGCAGAGGAGGACGGGGCAAGGCTGCACCCCGGCTGCTTTCCGACCTGGTTTTGCAGGGAAAGAGAGTAGAAGCAGGAAGGGTCTGGCCAAAATGTCCACGTATAGAAGCATAAAATCATTTCAGTTGGAAAAGACCTTTAAGATCATCAAGTCCAACAGTAAACCTAACACCGCCAAGTCCAAACGCTGGGAAGGGGCAGCCCAGAGGCTGCGAAACCCCCATGGGGAGACTCGGCTCTTGCTCAGCATCTTCAGCCCAGGTGCAGCCGCTGGCCCCAGCAATCATAGAATCATAGAATTGTTAAGGTTGGAAAAGACCTCTGAGATCATCTAGTCCAACCGTCAACCCCCCTACACCCCCCCCCCAAAAAAAAACCACAAAGAACAAAAAAAACCCAAACCCACAAAACAAACAACAAACAAACAAAAAAAACCCAACAANGGGAGGGGGTGTATTTTTCTTTTTTCTCCCCTTCCAGTGTTAGCTTTGGAGTCCAGAGGAGAAGCAAAGCTGCACATCTCCAGTGTCCAAGCAGAGGGCACTGCTGTCTAATGATTTGGGCCGGGGCTCTGCTACAGTGGTTTGGTTTAAATGAATCCCAAACTTCTTCTGGCACAGAAAACCTCTCCTGCTAGCAGATATTGCTGTAGCAGTAGCTGAGAAACCCTCTCTCCATTTAATCCCCTTGGTTAATCCCCCTGATTAATCCCCTTGATTGCTTAATATCTTCATCAATGAGAGAGTGGATCGAGAGCACCCTCAGCAAGTTTGCAGATGACACCAAGCTGAGTGGGGCGATTGACATGCCTGAGGGATGGGATGCCACCCGGAGGGACCTGGACAAGCTGGAGAAGTGGGCCCATGGCAAGCTCATGAGGTTCAACAAGGCCAAGCGCAGGGTCCTGCACCTGGGTCGGGGCAAGCCCCGGTATCAGTGCAGCCTGGGGGATGAAGGGATGGCGAGCAGCCCTGCGGAGAAGGACCTGGGGGTACTGGTGGAGGAAAAGCTGGCCATGAGCCGGCACTGTGCGCTCGCAGCCCAGAAAGCCAAGCGTCTCCTGGGCTGCATCCCCAGCGGCGTGGCCAGCAGGTCGAGGGAGGGGATTCTGCCCCTCTGCTCCGCTCTGGTGAGACCCCCCTGGAGCACTGCGTCCAGCCCTGGGGTCCCCAGCACAGGGCAGACGTGGAGCTGTTGGAGCGGGTCCAGAGAAGGGCCACCAAAATGATCCAAGGGATGAAGCACCTCTCCTGTGAGGAGAGGCTGAGAGAGTTGGCGTTGTTCAGCCTGGAGAAGGTTGCGGGGAGACCTTCTTGTGGCCTTTGAGTGCTGAAAGGAGGCTTAAAAATGGGAACAGATTTTTTTAGCAGGGCCTGTTGCGATAGGACAAGGGGTAATGGTTTCAAACTAAAAGAGGAGAGATTCAGACCAGCTATAAGAAAGAAATTCTTTACACCAAGCATGATGAGACACTGGCACAGGTTGCCCGGAGAGGCGCTGGATGCCCCATCCCAGGAAACCTTCAAGGTCAGGTTGGACGGGCCTCTGAGCAACCTGATCGAGTTGAAGATGTCCCTGCTCACTGCAGGGGGGTTGGGCTAGGTGGCCTTTACAGGTTCCTTCCAACCCAAACCATTCTATGGTTCTATGATTTCAACGGGTCCCCAAAAATACCAAAATAATAGATAAAAAATGGTGATAAAACCCAGCCCAACAGAGCCGCCAGGAGCGGAGCAGAGCGCCAGGGAAGTGCTGGCTTGTCTCCAAAGGGTACGAGCTGGCTAAAATTGGGGAAAAAAGATAAATAGCAGGCCCAAGATGACAGCCTGCCCCAATTTTGGCGTTCCAGCCTTGCACCCATACTGCCTGCGCTTCGTCACGTCAAGATGTCCTCCCACCCTGCCCACACCCTGCCCGTACCCTGCCCGCACGCTGCCCTCACCCGCTGCCTGCCTCTGCCAGTGCGGCAGAGACGTGGCCTTTGTCCTGGAGCCGGGCAGAAAGCGGGTCCTCTGGCAAAACTTGCTAAAGTTTCAAAGTTATTTTTACCCCATGAATTCTGAAAAGCAGCACATTTTTCTGCTCCCCCCC
>VZTL01069428.1:10261-45540 GCA_013400535.1 Scopus umbretta | reverse complement strand
GAGGGGCTGGGGGTGTGGGGAGCCCCGGCAGGGTTCTCTGTCGGCTTTGCAGCTGCAGATGGAGCCCCCCAGCACCCCACTTCCCCGCAGGCCCCCCTCAAATTCCCTGACCCCTTGCTGGGGCTGACGGGGTACCCGAGCGCATCCCACCGGCCGGGGAGCGATCGCCGTGCGAGACGCCCAGCTAGCTCGCCCGCAACACGAAAACCCAGCAAATGAAGGGAAAAAAAAACCACAAAAAAACCCAAACCCTACTTTGCATCTTCTCTCAGCTCTAACAATTTTACCTCCTTTGTTCCCAGCCCCTTCGTTTTTCTGGTTTTGCTTAAATTCAGAGCGCTGCAGGCTCCCCCTTTCCTCGGGTGCTGGAGGTAAATCCTGCCAGAGGTCTCACTGCAATCACTTCCATCCATCCGGAGCCGGACAGTGGGGAATGGGATTTGTGGTTTGGAGTACTGGAACCTTTGGCGTACCCCACTTCGTCTCTGTCCCTGCAGGCTGGGGCTGCCACAGCGGCAGCACCCACAACAGCACAGGCGTCGTTATGAGGGACCGAAAGCAGGCATTATCCAAAATTCACATAACAGCCAGGCTTCTCATTCCACCCAAAAAAAAAACCCCAAGTGTTCTTGAATTCCCATTAAACATCACAGGAAAGTTCATACTAAATGTATGAACTCTCAACCCTGCTTCATCTTATACCCAAGGGTCCCCATTCCCAATTCGGTCCCTCTTTCGGAAACACACCCTCGCTGGACTTGGGTCTCACTTTGCTTCGGGTTTTTCTTGCTGCAGGAAAATGTTTGCTCGCCCACCCTTCCGAGGCAGACGAGAAGAAAGCCGACCCCTGCCACCATCCCAAGCAGCGACAGCGGAGAAAACCCCGCGTTCTATTCTCCCAAGCTCAGGTGTTTGAACTGGAGCGGCGATTTAAGCAACAGAAATACCTCTCCGCTCCGGAAAGGGAGCACCTCGCCAGCGTGCTGAAGCTCACCTCCACGCAGGTGAAAATCTGGTTCCAGAACCGGCGGTACAAGTGCAAGAGGCAAAGGCAGGATAAATCCCTGGAGCTGGCTGCCCACCCGCTGCCCCCGCGCAGGGTGGCAGTGCCCGTGCTGGTCAGGGACGGCAAACCCTGTCTTGGGGGGTCCCAGCCTTACCCAGCCCCATACAGCATCACCGCCAGCCCTTACTCCTATAGCTCCTACTACAGCGCCTATAGCAGCAGCCTGTATGGTGCTAGCTATGGGGGGAACTATGCCGGCGTGCCCCCCAACGCCGCCTCCGGCAGCCCTGCCGTGAACGTGAGCTTTGGCACGGCCGGCGCTGCTCAGCACCAGCCCGCGTGCTTGCAAGCCACCGTGCAAGCAGGGATCAGGGCTTGGTAGATGGCCATGGAGGTCAGGACCGCCTGAAAAGCTCCGAGGAAAGCCCCCTCCGCTCCGGAGCCTGGCCTTCGTCGGGACGGGAGCCGAATCCGGAGGGTTTCTGCCATCCCGGACGGTGGGACGACGCCGGAGCATCCGTCCCCTCCAGGCAGCTCGTGCGGTCACGCCTCTGCAAAGGCAGGTCAGGAGAGAGGGGGACGCTGCCGCTCCAGCACTGTGACTTTGGGGACCCAGTGACTGAGGGCATTTATTTATTTAAACACCAACGTTTCGGAGTCCGGCCCTTCCCGCTCCCCGCGGGTTTGCTCCTCCGGACGTCAGCGCGCAGCCGGCAGGAGGGTACGAACGCTGCTTTTCTTCCTCAGAACTCCTGGAAACCGGGGTCTGGGCGCATCACTTTGCATTCACTTTGTCATGAACGCTATTTAAGGCTTTGAGTTCCTCTAATCTTTTGAGATATGTTGCTGATTTATATTCTTAATATCTTCCCAGCACAGGTGTTAACTTCTGTCTTTATTATTATTATTTGCAAATAAAAAACAAATTGGTGAAATTGTGTGTTTTCCCTCGCTCGCCATTCCTCACTTAGTCTTTCGACTTTTCTCATCCACAATTTGCATTCGAGCATCAAAAACTGATCAAAAAAAAAAAAAACCCAACCCAAAAAA
Organism: Scopus umbretta; assembly: GCA_013400535.1. Classification (NCBI taxonomy): domain Eukaryota; kingdom Metazoa; phylum Chordata; class Aves; order Pelecaniformes; family Scopidae; genus Scopus; species Scopus umbretta. Next base: position 43,484 of record VZTL01069428.1, on the reverse strand, counting down.
TCCATCTTAATCCTAATAATTCACCCAGACAGATAACTGCCTTGCAGTCCAAGCTTGGGGAGCTCCAAAGGTTTCACCCCCTCCCTAACTGTTGGCAAGTGTTTTCAGCCTTCTGTTCTCTTCCATTCCTGGTAAAATGGGTTTGCAGCACGTCGTGGGGCAGCTCCGTAGTTAGGGGATCGCACGGCGGGTTGGTGTCCCCTGAATTACACCAACGCCACCGGTGCTGAACCAAGAGGTGCAGGATCCCCAAATCAGGGTCCATCGGCATCAGGTGCCTTGCTGAGATTTTTGTATCTCTCTCCATATATATATTTATGAAATGCAGGAGGGCTGAATGCCCCGGCGGTGTCCTGGGGCGGATCAAAGGGGACCACAGTCGCATCCCAGCGGCACGAATCTACGGCTTCACCCTTCCAGAATAAACCCAGTGAGACCTTTGGTTACGGCTGCCCGAAGCCCAGAGCAGGTTGTGCAGACGTGCCCCAAACCCTGCTTTTAACCTGCCTTGTTCTCTCATTCTTTAACCGGCTGATGCTCCTGGCTTAGAAAAGATCCCCTGTATTCACTGCATGCTTGGAAAACTCCAGTAGCTTCAATAATTCAGCCTCATTCACCTCCTATAGCCCAAGAAAGGGAAGTTAGACTGACCCACGCATCGGGCTGCCCATGGCCCCCCAGCACCAGCTTTACTCAAAAACTCACAAAGCTCAATGCCTGATGCAAAATGTTGGCTTAACACAGATCTTTCTGCTACAATGCCAAGATATCCCGGTGACAGAGCCAGACAGCAACCTGCACACAACTCCCACCGCACGGGACAGGCAAAATCTCCCCGTTGCAACCTCCGTCCCCACTCTGGGCTGCTGCCTCCTTCTCCCTGCTCCTTTCCTGACAGCTTCTTATCCTCCCAGCGTTTGGCGAAAAGAGACTTGCAGGAGGCAATTAAGCTTTTATCTCTAATCCCACTCAGCCCCATCACTCCAGCGTTCGCTCGCTTCCCAAATGGGACATCCCTGACAACCAAATCAAACCAGAAAAACTCTCTCGGCGAGATAGCTTGCTCGCCGTCCTGCCGCTCCGAGCCTTTGCAGCCCCACCGAGACCCTGGAAATGACCTGGGTGAGGCGACTGCCACGCTGGGTGCTGCCCCTTCTCCTCCCCTTCATCCATCCACACTCACTCGGGGATATCTCCCCAAATAAGCCGAGACTCGGGTCTCTGTCCCGGCTTTGGAGCAGCCAGGGGACTCGACAGGGTCCTTGCGCCGGGAAACGCAGTGGGCATGGGGGAAAGCGCTGGCAAACAGCAGCGTCCCCAGTGCATGGGCTCACCTGCAAATCGTAACAACACTGAGAGTTTTCCCTTTGAGGTTCGGCAACCAAACGAGGCAAATCACGTGAAACTCCCCCCAAATAAACACAGAAATTGCTACCCTCCCCAGCTCAGAAAAAAAAGCCTGAAAATGGGAATCATGAGTGCTGCAGGCATCGTTTATGCCCCTCCATATGTTTTGGAGGGGCTTCCCAAAAGCCCAGCTCCCTTAGGGTCGGGATACCCCTAAAACCCCGGTGTTTGCCAGGTCCCCTCTGTCACCTGCCTCTCTGCAGCACATGCCAGGGCTGTTGCTTTAAACCTCCCCTGTTTCCAGCCCAAATCAGAAATTACCCACTACACCAACCACCGTAAAAACGAGCTTTCCCAAGCAGACCCGTGTACACAAACCAGCCCACATTTCCCCAAAGCCTTCTCCTGGACCAAAACTCCTGTCCTGGGCCAAATTACTGACTGCTCGTCAGCTACGAGTTATTTCCACTAAGTGAGCCAGGGATGCAGGCACTGGCCCTGAAGGGAAAAGAGACCTGACCACAAAAGAACCGTGGGACGAGGCTGCCCAGGACAGACCTACAGACGGAGTGGCCAAGCACACGGACAGCACCAGGAGATTTCACTGATAGTTACGCTAAAGCTGCGGCAGCCCAGCTCTCATTGCAGCAAAATGCTTAACTGAAATTAAATTCAGTTAATTTCAGTTAATTAAATTCAGTTAATTCCTCCTGGACGGAAGGGAACTGCCCAGCTTCTGGGGAGGGAAACCCTTCTGCGGGTCTCACGTTCACCCCTTTGAGACGGAGCCCAAAATAGTGGGGGATGCAGGGCAGGCTGAGCGCCTGGGCGGGCGGCAGGCAGCCAGGCCCGTGCTGAGCTCCAACAGCAGCCAGGCTGGCCGAAAACTGGCAGGGGTAGGGTCTCTGCAGTGGGAAAACTGGCTCCCAACCTGGGCGCAGGGTGTCCCCGGGGAGCAGCACGGCTTCGCGGCCAGAGCAAGCACCCTTGCGCAGTGCTGTGCGCGCCGACGTGCCTTTGGGCAAGCCCTGGTCCTGCCAGGGCACCCACCGGCGCCCCTCGGGGCTCGCCCTCCGTCCCAAACCCCCCTGGGCAGCGCCAGTGGGATCCAGATGAAGCGCTGGAGCAGGCGAGCAGGGAGCCGTGGGGCAGCCCCCCGCCGCGGCCGCAGCAGCACCTTGTGCCAGCTCCTAATCTGCTCTCCAGCAGCGAGACCGGGGGGTTCGAGGGCCAGCGGCCGGGGCACGGCTGCAATAATGCTCTGGGGCTCCCGTGGCTTCACAAATCTTTCCAGCTTCCCTTTTTTGGGCTATAGGAGGTGAATGAGGCTGAATTATTGAAGCTACTGGAGTTTTCCAAGCATGCAGTGAATACAGGGGATCTTTTCTAAGCCAGGAGCATCAGCCGGTTAAAGAATGAGAGAACAAGGCAGGTTAAAAGCAGGGTTTGGGGCACGTCTGCACAACCTGCTCTGGGCTTCGGGCAGCCGTAACCAAACACCCTCCTATAAAATCCACAAAGCCCTCAAGGGATTTCAAGGAAATCCGTTGTTTCCCTTTTTAAGGCTAAAAAACCCAGGCCTGGGCTTTTCAGCTGAGGACGAGGGGCTGGGTTTGAGTGAAGGCTTTAGGAATACAAGAGCTGATCCGTGCTACATTATTCCAACAGCAAAAGGAGTGTGCAGACAAGAGGGCTACAGGGGGTCACTGTATATATACGTACATACTGTATCTACACACACATTGCTCAGAGGGTGCCGGCCTTTCCCAGGGGTGCTGCCTATCTGCATCTGCGGAGCCAAATCCGGCTCCCACGGGGACTTCTCCACCGGATTGCTTTCCCTTATGATGGGGCAAGGTGATTTCTTAATCATGTGCTGCCCGCATCGGGGGGGGGGTTCGCAGCTGTTGGTGTGGTGAGCAGGGAGTTGTTTTCCAAACAGAAACCCTAGAAGAACAACTACAAATAAAGTGGACACTCAAAAAAACCCCCAAATCTGTTATAACAGAGAGCTTGACTCATGGGTTTTCTTGGAATCAGGAAGGCTTTGCTCTTTTCGGATGCCTTTGGACACAGGGCCTTGCAGGATGGTGTATAAAGGCCCTAAGTTTCTTAAATAAATGCTGTCCCATTCCACAGCTGGTTGAAGAATTAGTCTGAGGTTTAGGCTTCAATTTTCACGCGAACCCTCTGCCCCTTTCTGTGTAAGCATTTGCCTCTGGAGCCGCTCTCCCTGTCTGTTATATCTTAACTTCCATTTTAAAGCCCGCGCTAGAGCAGCTTTGCAAAGCTGATGAAAATGCCTTTGGCATTTTCCCCCTGTTTTTCAGCAAACTGAAAGTGCATCAAAGTGGAAGTTTTTGAACAAACCCCTCAAATCCCTCAAAAATAAATTTAAAAAAAAACAACAAACAACTTTTATTTTCTTCACTTTTTTTCCCCCTGAAAACAGCATTTCACCGAAGAGCTCTAGGGATTACCCCAGGACATAGATAATTTCCATAACCAGGAGCAAGCAGAGCACCGGCTCGCTGGGGCTGGGGATGCAGAAGCTGTCCCCTTGCAGAGCATCCCTCCCAGGCAGCAAGGCTGCCCCCCCCGCCTCTCGCCAACCCCCCCCCCACCTTGGGAGCATTTTGATCCCCAAAAAGGTTGAACTCACTTAGGCATCCTCCTCTCATTGTAAGTCTTGGGGGTGATTTGCCGGCAAAGGAGCAAGAGGGGGGCAAAGGAGGAGGCTGAGGTTTGGCTGTGACCCCGTGGATCCGTAGGGAAGGGGGACCTGGGCAAGAGGGAGAAGCCAGCTGCCAGAAAACCCGCGGGAGCCAAGACACAACCGAAGGGCGTAGACTCCTGCCAGGGATCTCCAATCAGGCCTGGGAGGCTTGGCTGCCGGCCATATAAACGCAGAGCTGGGAGGGTGGGAAGCCAGTGTGCCTCTGGGCAGGGAGAGGAAGAGGAGGATGAGTGCCGGGGTGCTCCCCGCGAGGAGGCAGAGAGCACCCAGCAGCCCCCCAGCAGGGATGAGCCAGACCCCAACGGCAGCCCAGCCGACTGTGCCTGTCTCCTCCAGGCCCCGGACATCCTTCCTCATCCAAGACATCCTCTGGGATGGGGCAGAGCAGGGAGCGTGGCCGGAGCGGGGCAAGAGCGGAGGGTTTGGCAGCCCGGAGGACGGGAAGCCGGGGGCGGCCATGGAGGAGAGGAGCCAGGGTGTCTCAGCACCGCGGGCTGCCCCCCGGCACCCTCCCAGGAGCCCTCGTCCCCCAGGAGCACCCCAAGCCCGAGGGACACCCCACGAGGCAGACGCAGGTAAGGGAGCAGAAGCTCCTGGCTGAGCCCGCTGGCCGGGGAACGGACCAGCAACGTCTACGCTTGGGTCAACCCAGGGGCAGGATCCCGACCCGGCTGCCTGGAGCACGCCGGAGCCAAATAAGCTCTGCTTTAAATACCAGGGAGCGCCTGTGCTTTAGCAGTGGGAAAGTAAGAGAAATAACTACGTGCAAAACCTTTTGCCGGGCGCTTCAAATAACTCAGAGGACTGAATCTGCCTAAAACTCTGTTTAACTAAAGCCCAGTCGATGGATTGCTGCGATACCTTGGGAAACAACGTTCCCTTTTAACGCAGAAGGTCTCCAGCAGGGGTACCTTAGGGCTGCCAGCCCCGAGGGGCAGCTTGTGCCCACCCTTCACGCAGCCCTCAGTGCGGTGACGCTGCCGCAGCCGAGCTCCTGGGTGCCTCCGGGCCGGGCGTATTTTGAAAATCCCAAAGTTGAATTTGTGCCGTTTGCAGCAGGGCTCAGCTTTTCCCCTTTTCCCGCGCGTCGCGGGGTTCGTTAGTGACGATCCGGCTCCTCTTGATACGGTGCCACCAGCACCTCTTTCTAGCATGCAACCGCTAAATTCACTGCTGGCAATAACGGCTCATTGCAGAAGCAACATACCCGAAAATCACACTCGGAAGCAAACTTTTTTGACCAGCGCCTCTCTCGCTGCAGCGGCACGAGCACGGCCGGGGCTGCAGGAGGGGACTCAGCCTTTCCTTGCTCCAGCAGTCCTGGGCTGAGTTGCAACAGCCAACAAAGCGATTTTGAACTCTCTAGCGACCGGCTCTTGCTGGCTGAGAGAGCCCTTGCCAGGGGAATTTTGGCTTTATGTTTCAATTCTATTAAAAGAAGCTTCTACATAAAAGCACGGTCAGAAACAGCCAGCAGGCTGATTATTACGAAGATCATTAAAAGCCGTACCAAACCTCCCAGAAAGTGGCCAGTGTAAATCAACGCAGCTCCAGGGATTTCAGTGGGACAGCCATGATTTACACAAGCTAGGAATTAAGCCCGTTGTTTCTATCTTGAGCATTATGTCCACATCTTAAGAAAATATACTAAGAAATGACTAAAGGAAAAGGAAAAAAAAACAAAATTGGCCTATTTCCATCCCGAGCTGGGTAATACACAAAAAGGAACTACCCGTACAAATAAAAGGACTTCAGGAGTTTTAACAGTTGTAGGTGACACTTCCCCGGGAGCTCAGCACCTCTCTGGGTCGCGGCTCAGGGTTGGTGCCATGAGAAGTAAGTCAGAGGCTGCTGCCTTGGAGCTGTGATCCGAGGCCAGGTCTGCAGCTGTACATGTAAACCCAGGCCTGAAGTTTTAAAAAAGCTGCCCCAAAATTTCTTGGCATTGCCTTGGAGTCATGAAAGAGAAAAGGGAGGAATTTATTTTCAGTGCTTTCTAACTGCAGTCTGCTTTACGCTGCGCTGATTTCTGAGCTCTCCTCTGTAGCCTCAGGATCAACATTTGTTTTCTTTGGGGATCAGGATTTTTCCATAGGCACAGCAGCGAGGATGTTTCAAAGTAGCGCATAATAGCATGAATTCTGGAATAAAAATCTCGAGAGCTGTTGATGCCATAATGTACATAACAACAGTACCTTGAGGTTTTAGGCAGACCTCCACCAGCATTGCAAAATGTCCCTTTTCTGTATTATTTTAGTCCCTTGAATGTATGTTGGTATCAATCCGTGCTTATATGAATTAAGTGTGATTTAGGAAGAAAACAACTCCCTTATATGACTTTACAATGGTGTTTACTCCATTGGATGAAAATATTTCCGAGATAACATGAATATTTCCCTCTCTGGAAGGGCAAAACCAAGCGATTCGGGCGGGTAATTCTCAGCCCTTTCCTCCCGCAGATGCCACGGTGGAGACCTACCTGTCCGACTGCGCCGCCCCGCTGCGAGCCCTGCCCCTCGCCCCGCGCCCCCCCAAGCAGGCGAAGCGCTCGCGGGTGGCGTTCTCCCACACCCAAGTCATCGAACTGGAGCGGAAATTCAGCCACCAAAAATACCTGTCGGCGCCGGAGCGAGCCCACCTGGCCAAAAACCTGCAGCTCACCGAGACCCAGGTGAAAATCTGGTTCCAGAACAGGAGGTATAAAACCAAAAGGAAACAGGGCGCCTCCGATATCAGCAGACTGGACACGCGTCTGGCCGGGCAGAAAGCGGCCGAGCTCCCCGGAGCATCGCTGCTTGCGCTGCGGGGCAGCTGGCAGTACCTGCCTTGCCTCTACTACTTGAATGGCTGGAGTCCCTCGTGGTGGTAACCGCTTTTTTAAGCGGAAAGCAGCCTTTTCTGTTAATTTTATTTTTTTTTTTAATACCGCGACGTTCTTTCTAGTGCTAATTAGGAGAGGGAGACCGCATTCGCAGTCGTGATCAGCATCTTCTAGCTGCCGCACAAGCTGCTCTTGCGAAAAGTAAAAAACCAAAAAAAAACTCCCCAAAACCCCCCCCAAAAAGCCAAAAGAAAGCCCAAGATTCTATAAGTGTGTAATTCAGCACACTTGACAGCACTGCTCTGGGGTTGATCCGCAGCTGTAAAACATCGCAGGCTCTTTTGGGGGCAGAAAGCAAGGGATGGCCCAGCCCTGGAGACGGTGATCGCCCCTCTCTGCCCCTCCTAAGTCGCCTGTGTCCCCCTGAAGCCTTTGCCCCTTGCTGAGATCAAGCTGGCAAAAACAAAGTGCTGATCCTGGGCTGGCACTGATATGGCCCCAGCTCAGCCGCTTGGGCCGCCAGCTGTTGTATGATCTAAAATAGGCTTAAAAAAAAAAAAAAAGGCAAAAAAACCTCGCATTTCTGCCATCGATACCATAACTGCTAACGGTCCTAGAGGGGACTTAGAGCTCCCCCAAGATTTCTGTGTGCTGTTGGGCAGCACCACGGCCTCCACCCAGGGCAACGCGCTTTTGGGGAGAATTACACCCCTTTCTGCCGCAAGCAACGATGACCTGAGGTGCCTGACGGCCACGGAGCTGCAGCCGGGGACCAGGTTTGCCAGAACGCGAGCAACGGCGGCCGCCCTGGCCGGGATGGAGCCGTGCCAGCTTACTCCCACCCAAACCCGTCCCTCTGCCCTTCGGCGGCCCAGATCCCAACTGCCGCTGCCTTAAGAGCCTTGAGAAGCCAAACCAGAAAGCCTCGGGAACACGGACAATAGCGCAATGACAGACGAGTTTTGCATATCCGGGTGTTGCCGCTGTTTGAACATTCCCATATAAGCTATTTAAAATAGCAACAGCTCAAAGAGCTCACTGCTCCCCGCCAGCTGCCAAAGCAGCAAACTCCCTGTTTGCAAGTGAAATCGGCTCAATTCCCAGAGCCAAGGCATCAGGGCAGCAAGAGAATGGTATCTTCACAAGTGACTTTTCAGCGAGACGACGGCGATTTGCACTAGCAGAGTAGCAGAGGTGTAGTTGTTTCGTAACTAGCCAAACTTACAACTTGAGATGCCATTAAGTCTGTGGGAGAAAGTGCAGAAATAAATGAGATTTCCAAGAGAGGAAACACCTCAGCTGCTGTTTCCCAGCTAGTGTAAATCAGCACAGCTCTGCTGGAACAAATTTAATCTTCTGAAACAAAAGTACATGGAGGTTTCTTCCCTGTGAACCTCCAGAAATGTTTCTGTGGTGCCCGTTCTTTCTGAAAGAGACTTAAAAATCACAGTGGTCCAATTTCCTCCTGCGGCAGGAAAATACAGACAGTTAGATAACATTAAGAAACTGCTTAGATCTGTCCCTTTTAACAAGATTATTTGGAAACCGATCTTTTGCCTTGCCAATAGATCCAGCGCTTGCAAGCTCACAGACAGAGCGAAGTCGAAGCTGCTGGAGGGATGTGGATGAGGGAAAACTCAGGGGAAGGGAGGGGAGGGAGAGGAGAACACGCAGACTGAAACTTTGTGGTGGGTATTCAGTTGCTCTTGCTATCAAAGCCGTTTGCCCAGTTTGGAGGACAACCAGTTGCTTTTTAATTGTTTGAAAGTAACTCCTCATATCTTGAGATAACTTTTTGCTTCCAGCTCCTGCTCTCAGATGCTGCGTGTCCCCCAGCCCGCTCCCTCTCAGCTGGCGCTTGGGCCAGAAGGCCACCTCGCCTGCACTGTTGCAATGTGTTGCAAACCCAGCCCTGCTGCTTATCCACTTTGCTTGGAACAACAACAACAACAAAAGCCCTTATGGCCTCGAAGCCAAGCCCCCGCAGGGCATGCATCCTTCCTGATGGCATCTCCAGGGCGAGAAAGTCGACATCCCATGGGCTCACACACCCACAGGCCCTTGGGATGCTGCTTAAATCAATGCCGAGACACCGTATTTGCACTAAATACACTGGATCAGCAGCTCTGTCCATCGCAGAGCTGCCCTGGGTAGGGATCACGCTGTGTCCTTCGCCCAGGCAGTGGAAGAGCAGCAGGGACAGGCACGTTGTGCTGGGAAGGATGGAATTGGGCTGGGGAAACTATATATAAAGTGAACTTCTTGGACGCTTCTTTGGGAAAATGGTTGTGTCATAGCTACTTTTTTTCCCCTGCTCATGGTTTACAACCAGTAAAATATCCTTGTTGCTTCAACACCCAGCCGCTCATACTTAACTTTGCTGGTATAAAGCAAGTCCAGTGCAAATAGTCGCTATTTTTGTACATATTTTTTGATACTATTTTATCCGATGTGCATCATCCTTTGGAATAAAGAGCGCAGAGTCTTTATTAAAAACAAGCTACCTCTGTGAGTTTTTTGCCCTGGGTTTGGATTTTCTGTTAATCCCCGTTTCTGCCACAAAATGACCACGGCTGTCCCACCAGCACCGGCTTCTCACGCAAACGCCTGCTGCAGAAACAGCGCTCGGGCGAGTTTTGCGCAATGAATTGTCACAAGCGCCAGCTCAGGAGGTTTTGCAGGTGGTAAACCACCGTTCACCACTATTTCTAGGTGCTCAGCACCAAATGCTGCTCCGTCGCTTACCCAGCCAGGTATAGAATACCACTGAGCATCCTCTAATCCCATTTACCGTCCGACGAGCAGGAAACAGGTGACTATTTCCCAAAAGTCAGAGCTTATTTAGTGAAGTACTTTCTTTCTCACCTCCCAGTTACCTGCAATCCCGCTATTTAAGCACAACCCCAGTGGCCTCCAGACTTTTGCACTCTAAGCACCGGTCCCAGTTGTTATTTCTGCCCCTGCCGCCCAGTCCTGCACCCACGCCTGCGCAATCCGGGGCAGCGCTGGGCTCTGTAGGACCATAAGAAGAAGAATTCGTCCTTGGGAGCTGTCAGCGTGGACATTTCCCCCTCGTACAGAGGCGGAGAGGGACCGACCTTGGGTCCCAGCCTGCCCGTCCGCACGTTCCCTCCCCTCGGCTGGTGGCAGCAGCAACTTTTCCCGCGTGGCAAGTAAGCTGCAATAACCACCATCACGCCCAGCTTAATTTTGTATTCAGTAACTTTAAAAGAAAAAAACAACACAAAACCAAAAGCCAAAGCAGGCATCACGATAGCCAAATGGGATCTTCAGGAGATCTCCTGTTACCTTAGGAGGCGGGTGCTGGATCCGCACCAGCCAAATCCTGAGGCAGACACAGCTCGCCGGGCCCCGCCGCCTTCACCCGGTGATTTCGTGGAAGGGAACAACAGCTCCCGTACCCGGGTGACCGGTTGTCACAGCAGTGACGAGCAGCGGTCCCTGCAGCCAGGGCTGGGAGGCATTGCCTCCTGCCCCGGCACTAATCCTGCCGGCAGCGTGGTCCTGCTCCCGGGATCTGCCTTGTCTGTAACCCAGACCAACAAGCTGGTGCACACCGAGGTCTGCCGCGACGCAGGCACAGGAACGTGCAGGGCTTTTGCGGCGTGGGGAGCTGCCAAAGCAGGCTGTGGGGCCGACAGCGGTGCCGGCGGGAGGCAGGGATGCGGGCGGCAGCTCCTGCTCCTCCTGTGCCGTGGAGAAACATCACCGCCGACTCAGCCCTGCCCTCCCTCCTCTCCTTCCCAACCCTTTTCTCTGCAACCCCCAAGTGGTTTCTTTACGGACAGAAGACAGACTTCCAGTTGGGTTTTCTTCTTTTTTTGTTTTTTTTACCTTCCCCCCAAGCACAAAGCACGAGGGCTGTACTGTTTGGGTAACCAAATCATCCGGGAGTGTTAAAGCATTCATCACAAGAAGGGGAACGACATGGCAGGCTTTCCTGGTGATAAATAACCCCTTGATTAACACAGCCAAGAAAAATCCCACCCTAACGATGGCGATGCAGCGCTTTAATCAGCCTTAACGAAGCAACTAGAAACAGAAAGCATCATTTAATGTCCGTCAATTAGTGTCACGCTCCGCCACTAACATATCCATCAAGATTAAATAGTGTCTAATGCTGACATAACATTTACACTTGTTTGTGCCAAATCATTTATTTAAAGCTAAAAAAAAAAAAAGAAAAAAAAAAGAAAAAAGGCTGCCTTTGGATAATGTAACTGTTGACTAACATTTGCATGCAATAAACCACATACTTGGCAAGGACTCGCAGGACTGGAGCCAAGAGAAATCTTCAACTTGACCTACACAACATTTGCAAACCAGAGCAGTGGGAACAAGTTTGCTACATGGAGCTAAATAGGATGGTGGAAAATGCAAGGACGCCCGAAGTGCCAGGCTGTATCAGAGCGGTGTTTCCCCCCAGTTTTGGTACCCAGTTATTACCAAGATGCTTTGGCGGGAAGTGCAGAAAACCTTTCGGTAACAAGCATTAAGACGAGTCTTTTGGGATGTACGGATGCTCCCCAAGGAGACAGGCAAGCTAAGCCATAAAGCACAAGGATTTAGAGTTCTTAAAAACCCTTGAGGACTTTCAATATTTACTATTCTTATTCTGGATGCTCTCGTCACCCACAGAAACACTTCATCTCTTCCTAACCCAGCTAACGCCCGGGTGGCGAGGCCGTCCTGCGGCAGGGAGTCCCGCAGCCCATCTGGAGGTGCGGGACCAGCGGGTGCTCCCCCCGCCCTCGAGCCATCCCAGCAGCAGCGATGCCGAAGGGGGGACAGGGAAGCACGGCAGAAGCCGAGTGGCACAGTCATCGAGGCAGGTTTCCACCGCGGTGGACGGTCGGCGGGGAAAGAAATGAAAGGGGGGGGGGGAAGAAAAAAAAAAATATTGGCAAAATGCAGCCTTCCAGATTGGTGTTCCCATGGGAAATTCCTTCACTGCCTCTCACAAAAATCCAAGGTGCATTCCTCCTCTTTCTTCTGTTATGGTCTGGGCACCATCTATTAAGACCAGACGAAGGCAGAGAGAAATCGGCGGTGAATAGCCCTGTAAGTGTTTCCAAAGCCGTCCGCCTGTGGTAATTTATGGCGGCCCACTCGCAGAAGGGAAAGTCAAGAGATAAGACAAGTATTTTTACAGGAAAAGGAGTTAGGAGCGAAGCTTGTATGGGTGGGTTTTGTGCTGAAATGCTCCAGTCTTGGAAGAAAAAGGTAACGGAGCAAAGAAAAAGGATTTTGGAGTCGGGTACCGGGTGTCTGAGCGGACGGACTCAGGCGCGCTGCTTTTTCCCCCAGCCCGAAATAGGAAAGTGGGGTGGGAAGAGGGCACCACGTCTGCCACCCGCGGTCGCCTCGCCGGAGCCTGGCCACGGACGCCCGGCTGTGCCCCTCCTGGGGGCAAGGGGGGCGAGAGGCACGGGAGGGAGCTGCAGCCTCCGGGCGCTGCCTCCGGCCGCGCTGCGCGGGGGAGTTGGCCTTTGCCGCTGCTCAGAAAGCTGGCGGGGAGAGCAAGGATGCGAGGGAGGCTCCGGCCGCGGCGGGACATTCCCACCGGCCGGTGCCGGAGCAAGGGGGGGGATCTCTGCAGATTCAGCGGGGGAGGATGCTCACGGCGCTGTAGCTGTTGGGTTTGCCCGATTCTGTTCCCACTGCAGGCTTTTTCCAGCACTAGGATTTGGGTTTCTAAGAGATAACAGCCACGCATCGTCTCCCCATCTCTTCTTTTCATCCAGAGCCTTTTGGGACAACCAGATTTCCAGGAAAGCAGGGGTTTTTTTCAGACTCAAAGTGGTATAACCTCAGGCCAATCTCCCCTTGGCCATCCACAGCCCCGTCGAGCCCCGGTTGCCCAGCCCGAGCCTCCCAGGGAGACGTTCCCAGCTTTTAAGATTGAGTTTCCAACGCAATATGATTTTCCATCCTCTGTGTCTAGCAGTTTGCATCGCCCGAGCCTGGCGAGGCTGGATCAGGGCTCTCAGCGATGGCAGCGCAGAGGAGGAGAGAGGGCCTTCGTCCCGAAGAGCCCGTTGTTATCGAGGGGAGGTAAAAGCAGGGATAACAGCTATTCGGCAAAGCCTCCCGCGGTACTTTTCCACCGGTCGGTGAATCGGCCAGCCCAGGCGGCACAACAGGGTCCTGCTCACGCCGCGCCGGAAAGCAAAGGGATTAGCGCAAGTCTCTCCGCAAACAGAGCTTGGGTGGGGGCACCCAGGGCTCCTCGCCGCTCCCCTGAGAATGAATGGCTGGGTTCACCGGGAAAACGCACCGGCCGAGCTCTAGCGAAGCAATTATTGATTTGGAGCCACTTTCTCATGGGGGATGGCAGCACCCAGGCTTCTGGGGTGGAGATCTGCAGGATTTACACAGGACAGAGTAACTCTGGGGTACACCCAGAATAACTTCCTCTGCAGAAGGATGTGCAAATGCTTTACAAACATCGCCCCAACGGCTGCGCCGCTCGGTCGGGGCCGGGGCAAAGCTCCCTCCCCAGCCTGGGCGCAGGGCTGGGGCTGCCGGAGGACCGAGCAGCCCAGAGGCTGCAGTGAACACCAGACGTTCCCTTCAAACGCGTGCAGATGTTTCCCCCCCCCCCCCCCCGCCGGGGNNNCCCCCCCCCCCCCGAGCCGGGTCCGAAGCAAGTAGAATGTAGACTCCCTTTGTACCAGCTAGATAATATTAATCCTTTCTCTAGACTCTGAGCGCTGCGGCGGCTGGGAGCTCTGCCAGCATCTATCGGATTCGTTTGCTGCTAGGTATCATCACGTACGAGGTGGGGCGATGCAGATTGCTCAGCTCCCAGGCAAGTTTCCATGATGAAACAGAGTTTTCCCCAAATACCAGTGGTTTAGTCTGGATATCCATGATGTCCCCCGGCGAGTAGCTACCTGCATCAACTTTTCAGCCTAGAATGGTGGTACTTATTACAGGTTTTATCCTTCAGCCCTTTAAAAAGGAAGAAATGGAGATAACCTACAAGTTGTTACCAATCCTGTACCGCTCCTGCAAGAGGTCCCCAGGAAGCCCCAAGCTTCCATATAAAACCACCACGGGGGCTCAGTTCCCTGCTCCCCAGAAACATGACACGTTTGAAGACATCAACACAAAGAAATACCAAATCCAGACTGACTCGGGTCGTTTCCCACCTCAATTCAAGAGCCAGCCACTCAGCCTAATTAAACGAGGAGATAGCGATAGTCACCACGAAAGCCAGCAGCAAAACTTCCCAGACCCAGGACTGCACCCCAAAGCCACAGCCTTGTCTCCATCAGCACAGGCAACGTGGAAACATCAGGGGTTTTCACGCCAACTAACAGGCAAGTGGAGAATTTTAGGGCAAAAATCCTGGAGCAGGACCTGGGGAGCCTTCAAAATGCCTTTGGCAAGACGCGACTCAACGCAAGGCAGCCCCACGCCTGGGCACCAGATAGCAAGCAAACTACCAGGGCATCGTCCAGCCCAGGGTCTGGAGCTCTCGGGCTTCAGAAAAGGGCCCAAATTTTATTTCTGACACCAAGACGTACTCAATTTTCACCCAGATTCTGCGATCGCCAGCAGACGAAGCCACTCTTTGCTCTCTGCAGCTTTCCCACAGTCTCCCCATTCCCAGCCCAAACAACCTCTGGGCATTATTTAGCAAACAACCAATATTTCACCCCTCCCTGCAAAGCGGCTTTTTGCTGGGTGTCGATGGCACATCAACCCTCCTCATCCTCTATTGGCGCTGGTGAAAGAAGGAATTACTGCAGTATTTATCTACCACACTCTCTTTCACCAGGAGACCGTTCATCTCTTCTGCAAAGCAGCCCCGGAGGCACCGCTTGCTAAAAACATCGCAGGGAGCAAAGCTTTAAAGCAAATAAAATAATAGAAAATTTTAGATGAAGGTGATTAAGGTAGGATCTGATTCATCCGTGCTTGTGTCTGGGCTGTGCTGGCTGTTGCAGACCTGCACCTCTGAGCAGTTTTTGGAGGGTTCAGTTTCCTCCAGGCAATGACAAACAGACTTTTGCTGCGCAGATCGTAGCAGGTGAAAAAGAAAACAGGGGGAAAGCCTGGCTTTCCTCCTCCCACCAGAACAACTAATACCGGGGCCTCTGTGCTGGCAGCGAAACAGGCGTTAGGTAAAGCAAAGGTGAGGATGCCGCCCTGGGGATGTGTGTTGCGTATTGGGGATAGGGGACCTGCTTAATTCCAGGACCAAAGGGCTCATGGCCCAAAACTGGCAATATTTGAGGCTGGAGTTACATTCACCTCCGCCACAGCCATCCGCAGCCGGGGCTGGCCATGCTACAGTTCCTCCACAACAGATTTACACCTGCAGAGCCCAGCGGAAAACACTTACCTGTTCTACAAAACAGATGCCTTGTCTTTTAAAAGGAATTAAATCTGTGGATAAATACAAATGTTTTTATTCCCTCGGTGGACAATTGTGGCAGAATAAGATAGCGGGTTAAGGTGTGGCCGGAAAACCTTTCGCTCCATGGGCTGCATCTTGTCATCCAAGGTAAACACGCAGCTTAATAAAATTTCAAGAGGGAAAAGGTGAGATATTTGCCTTTATGTTCATTACCCTTTAAGGCAGAAACAATATTTGAAGAGAAACAAAGAATTGGGCAAACTAGATAATAACCTTATGCGGTGAACAAACACAGCCTAGATCCTGGATTAATCGAATGACTTAAAAATTCAAACGCCAGGGCTTTGGCGGCGCAGGGGAGAGCACCCGCTTCCCGTGGGGCACGTAGCCCTCGCACCCACCACTGTCCCTAACGTCTCTGCCAGGAGGTCCCCCCCAGATGCCGTCCCGGTGATGTGGCCATCGCCACTGTCCACATGTCCCAGGGAGCATTTGTTCCCCCGGCACCATGACTGATGGACCTTCCACCCTCCGGCAAAGCCCTTGGCTGCTCTTTCTCCTTTCACCCATGCAAGCTTTGCGGTATTGCAGTTGCTATTTAATTACCCCCACCCCCCCTCTACTTGTCTCATATACTTAGAGACCCCTCGGAAAATACCAGTGGGGAAGTTTATAAAACATAGACTGTGCAGAAGGGAATTTATTTGTTGGTAGCAACCCAAGACTTCAATATACGAGCAAGTGCTGAACGCAGCAAAGCGAACGCCCACCGCCCTATAGATCTTCACTGCAGGAAATCCTGCAAGTTTAAGGAGTTGCTATGGTCTACCGGATAAATAAGATGCATTGAAAAATACCCTCAAAAGATATTTACACAATAACCTGTACTGGTTCCAAAGGAACCATTAGTTGCAATTAGAAAATCGGATGCGTTCCCAGGGCCAACCACCACCCAGCCCCGGGGCACACGGGGCCATTGGCATGTGACGGCTCTTGGCAACTGCCTCACGCCCACGGCTGGCACCTCCAGCAGCTCATTCCTCCTCCCGGGGAGCCATCCTGAAAGTTCAGAGGTGATGGAGGAGCCGGGGCAATGCCCTTGGCCTTTGCTTGCTCCGCCGCTTCCCGCTGTACCCACACGCCCCACGGACCTCTCCCCTCCTGCTCGGCTGCAGGAATTCCCCATTTCCACCCAATGGCCGTCAACAAGCCACGCAGATGCCAGAGGTTTAAAGCAGAAAGGAGGGAGAAGAGAGAACCATCGATGTGATATTTTGCAGAGGTCCTTCAGCCTTTCTAGTAACCTCAGCCGGCCTCTCCATCCAGGGAAAATTATCCCCTTCTCCCGACCGCAGCCTTTTTCTGCTGGGAAAACTGGGGCTCAGCCCAGGCATTCCTGGTTCTGCAGCCACCCCACACTCTCCTAACGAATCATGTCTCTTTATTTCTCTCAATAACCAGCTACATCTTCCATTATTATTTGCAGCACCAGTAGGATGCAGCACAAAATAAGCATTTCAGGAAGTCAGACATCTTTTAGGCAAACCAAAACCAGAGGAAAAAATAGGAAAAGTTTAAATTACTCACCAGGCAAATGGAAGGAGAGCAGCCTGAAGTCCTTGGGGATGGTGGAGCTGAAAGGCTGCAGCCATGTCTCCCTCTCAGGCAGGTGAGGAAATCTCCCAGGACATCTTGCAAAGGCATGAAGTCTCCTTCCATGGGTTTTTAGTTTTTCCTGGGTGTTTTTCCTTTATTTCAGTAGACTTAACTCAGAGCTTTGACAGCCTTGAGTAATTCAGGGATTAAAAATCCCTTAGTCCCTCTGGGTCTAATGGGGAAGAGATGGATGGACAGGAATAGGTGTTATCAGCAATTTAGCTGCAAGTTTACTCATGTAACTCTTGTCCCCTGTGACCACAGATCACCCAAGCACAAAATTTCCCTCCTGTGCAGATACATCTTAGGGGCATTTCTCACTTCTTGGAGAATTACTAAGAATAAGGTGGCGCTGAACGGTGACTATGATAAAGAGAAACGTAGAGGCCCTCATCAGCCTTCATATAAAGACAGTCTTTAGTGATTAAGAGGTATGCATGAAGTAGGTTACATACTCGCCTTTCTGGATGACACACGTTTACTACACGGGGCAAAGGGGGGTTAAATATTTACTCTACAACGCAAACAGAAATATAAACCTGTCGAAAACATTTTGTTGAGCATAAAGAGCACTTTATCTTTTGATCTTGTCTCTTAAGCTCATCAGCCAGGCGAGGCAGCCTGCTCTCCACCCCAGCACACCCATGGTCTGTTGCACCTTCTTGATTTTTCACTGACTGTAAAAAAACAAAAAACCACACACAAAGAAAACAGGAAGAGCAGAACAGGCGAGAAAAAGAAAGTCCTTTTTCCTTTGGGGTGGACCAAGGCCAGCAGCATCCTGCTGCTGCTTCCCTTTGCAGCCAGCCTTGCTTCCCCAGGTAGGTGTTTACTGCTAAATCCTGTAATTACCATTATTATTCCCAGCTGAGCTGCCCTTTGCCAGCCCCAGAGGGGCTGGGGCAGAACCACTGGCTGGCTGCAGCCCAACAAAAGTTCATGGTTAGGATTTTAGGAGCATCTCTTAACGGCTGCACTGGGAACAGGCCAAAATCCATTCCTCCTATATGACTGGAAGGTGCATAACCTGGGGATCAGCATCTATTTCAAACCTGTTGTTTTCTAAACAAAACCGATAGGGAACAAATCGTGCTCCATCCCCTCCTTGAAATTACACAAGGCTGCTCCCAAAATAATCCTTCAGGTCCAGCTCCAGACTTTTAAGGCTGGAATTTTACAGCAAGAAGTTTGAGGCTCTTTAAATCAGAGAGGCACAGTGCTTGGTAAGCTGAAGTGTTATTTTAGGACAACCTGGGTTTCACGCTAGCTTCAGAACAAGGACCGTGTGGTTCTGCCAGGTTTATTAGAAGCGATAAGGAACTGCAGGAACCCCAGATCCTCCTGACACTGTTGGAAAGATTCAAATCTAGACATAAGGTATGGTAGACTTTGGGTAGACCAAACTTTGTGTCCCCCCCCAAAAAAAAAGCACAGCCCCAACAGAGGTGAGGAGGAATTCCTTCTGCCCATGCCCATGTCCAAGCGTTAGCAAAGTCTGTGGTACAAAACAGGCTGCTCCGCACCCCCCACCCCGCAGGCAGGATTAATCCCACCCTGCAGCAATGCCGGGCTTTGCGGAGCCCCCTCGACTCCCACCCAGCCAGCGACAGAAAGTAACACGGCTGATTTATCATCAGGACCAGACCAGAGCAAGGCTACCTGCATCGGACACAGAGCTGGCAACCAAAAATCCCCCCGCGGAGCCACACACCATTTTCCACCCAGAGCTGAAACAGTCACTTTGTGCTGGACATTTCATAATTGAGGTGTTTTGGTTAAGACCCACTTTCCCCCCCCCACCTTTAGAGCCCACCTTGGCCAAGTCCCGGGGCCAGCTCAGGAGCCCCCATTAACCTGGTGCTGCTCAGCCCAGCTTTCAGGGAAGCGTTCCTCCCCCAGCACCAGTGCCATCCAGAAAGCCTGCTAGTGAATGCGTCTTTCCTTTTTTATTGAAGGGGAAGGTAAGACCTAAAGCAGCTTAATATCTTCTGGGTTTTTCCCTTCAAATTATGCACCAAATATTACTGAAACCTCAGCAAACGAGCAGCTCCCCAGGGCCTTCACCCCATGCACTTTCTTCCAAGGTGGGGAATAAATAAATCCCATTTTGGGAATTCGCTTTGCTGCTGACCACGCCGCAGTCTGTGGGTTTGCTTCGCAAATCTCAGAAGCCAGTTCGTCGCCGAGAGAAGTGTTTCAAAACTCTTCAGCGGCTCCTAGAGGCGTGCAAGCCCAGGATACAGATGTCAGCTCCTGCCAGGCTGCAAAAGCTCTCCCAGAACTATCTTCCTCCTCCCTGCGATGAGGAAGGGCCTTGTCTGACTCAGAGGGCCAGGTGCTGAGCCTGCCAAGTGCTCAGGCAACACTAGAAGGCACCATTCCTCCAGAGATCAGCCTGCCCGGCTGCCACCAAGCAGAGCCAGGGACCCCCTCCTGGCTGCTCAGCCCCCGCTGGAGCTCAGTGCCCAACCACACGGCTAAGGAAAGCCACAAGCATGAGCCAAGAAGGACAAAAATCAGAATATTTTATTTCCTTGAGCTCCAGTGATACAACTGTAGCAGCATTTAACAAATGAACTCCTGCATTATTAAATACACATTTAAGGAAACACATTAAAAATTAAGAACTGCAGACAGTTACTCATCCTCCCCCTTAAATATGTGCGTTTGTTGCAGACAAAGCAGCAGTACATGTTTCACATACCAGGTTAAAATAAAACTTCAGACTCGCAGCAAAACTTTCAGATGCAAACCTAGGAGACAAGGAGCAACAGCTTCGGTGACGGGGCTTTCACCTGGGGATCCAGCATTACATACAGCAGGAAACATTTTAAACAGATCAGAGACCTCTGCAATTATTAGGCCAACCAGGCACATTCCCAGCCGCAGAATGGGAAGTCTGGTTTCATCGGATACCCGGAGCAATCCACGAACAGCTCTCTGAACGTACAAGTGCTCCTCACCCACTATCAGCTCAAGGCAGAGCAAGTTCCCAAGAAAACCTGGTTGATAATTATTTGCGCTCAACACTCAGGAGGTTCCGGGACATGCTCTGGCTTGCAACCGAAATGGGATGCTACCTCCCCCTCCAAGGACGGCCAAAAGGTGGCCAAAACCACAACCGCCCTCCCAGTCGCTCCACGGCCACGGGCTGTCCCTGGGCAAGTCCAGCCTTCGTGCCCCAGCTCCTCACAGGTTACTCCAAATGGGAGACGAAGTTCTCCCCCAATAGCCAAGGTGAAGTCAGAAATATTCAAGCTAAGCAGCCAGAGGGTGACGCACCGGGGACCGCTTGCCAAGTACGACTCCTAGCTACTGAAGTCACACTGAAAGCTGTCACCTTCCACGTTTTGCTACAGTTTGCCTCTTAATATTAAAGTGACCCAAAATTTTCATTCTAAGTGTTTATGCCCATCTCTGATGGAAATATTTTGTGCAGTTCTGGTTCCTGTTAGTGACTCTCCAGTTTCTAAAGTCAACAGAAAAAGACATCCAAGGCTAACAGAGAGCTCAAAGACCTCCAGCCTCGAGGACCTCCGTGCGCAGAGCACGCCGAGGGCTTTCTCCAGCTACGGCACCGAGACCAGCGGCCTCAAGCTCACAATTTATTATTTTTTTTTTTACACTTTTAAGACACAGGGTGCATTTGACACAGTGATTCATTCAGTTTAAGTAACAAAAAGGCATCAAGAAGCTCATTTCATCAGTGTCAGTGGCACAAGGTTAATTTACACAAGGCACATGCAACACCGCCCAGAGAGGCGCTCTTTGATTTCCCTCCTCCAAACAACAGAGCAAAAAGGATCAGCTCTGCTTAGTGTCATCCTACGGCACGCTCCTGGCTGACGGGACACCTCCAGCCACACGTGCCAGCCCCAAAGCTGCCCATCGCCTCGCAGCTCCCCTCGCCAGACCCCCCCAGTGCCAGCAGCAAGCCTGAAGCCGCATCTCCACAGCGGAGCACCAGCTGCCCCCTGCACAGCACCACAGATGACCTCGGAGGTCTTTTCCAACCTTAATGGTTCTATCAGCTGCTGCTGGCCGGGCAAGTTCCAGGGAGGATGGAGATTTGTCAGGTTGGTGTCCTGTAACTTCTATTTACACACCCAGGCCCCTAAAATCCCTCGCTACCTACTGATCACCCCAGTAACTGGCTAAAGGATGCATTTTGGTTTGGAAGAGCCATTCCCAGGAGGAGCTGGGCATGCAGCAAGGCTGCCACCCTCCCCAAGCAGGCACAGCTTTGCTGGCCACCACGAAACTTGGCATCCCACAGCAGCAAAACCAAACCCACAGCACAAGGAACCGCTGTAGGTAATTTGTTTTGTTTTGGTTTTTTTTTTTTAATCTCCCCCCTCCCCAGAGATGAGCAGCAGCTTATTGTCAAACATGGGCTGGGGGGCAGCTTTGGTTCTGCAGGGAAGACTTCCCCAAGGCCTTCACCGCCTGCTGCTGGTTTGGCGCTGCCAGGATGCGACCCTCGCGACTCAGTAGCCGAACTGTAAACAGAAGCTCCTGTGTCCCCCCCCCCCGGCAGCAGCGCGGCTCCGCGCCCCCCGCTTCCACCCCACCAGCTATCGAGATGCGCACGGTCGCTCCTGTAAGCGGGATCGGGGCCTTAGTGGAAAAAGTATGAATAAATTAAGGGAGGATGAAGGCTGTTCAGTTATCACACACAATAAAAATGTACCTTTAAAAAAAGTGTTTGCAAAAAAATACTATTTTTTAAAATCTTATTTTTTTTTAAGAGTCTCCTTATTAAAAATACAATTGATAGTTTCCCCCTCTCTCCCACAAAGTGACCAGGTATTTTAGGGTGCCCCTTCCTGGCATCCTACAGTTTCCCAAAGTGGTGTCCCCAGTCCTTCCTCCCCATCCCAGCAAGTCTCCAGGGGCCACCAAGTACCTTGACACCCACACGAGAATCCGGGCCTCCGTCTGGGGGCTAAATGCTGTATAATTAAAGCCAATCTGGCTATAAAAATAAATGCTTTTGTGTCTTCCTTACACAGGATGGAAGAATTTAGCCCTTTTTAAGCAGCTCCACATCTAGCTATAATACTATATAAAAAACAACCCAAATGTCTACATAGAAAAATAAAGGATAAACATTATCCATCTATTTTACATTTATATAAAAAGTAAGTTCTGTGACAGGGTATTTTGCTTCTTTGCTGTAAAAAAACCCAACCATCACAGGCTGTATAACCTACGCCTTCTTGTGAAGAGTTATTTACACCTTCAAACTTATTCAGAGTAAAAGCATCAGTTAATTTCACTTCTCCAAAATAAAGTTATTAAATATATATATTATTATAAGTCTTTATAAACTATTTCACTGTTTAAGCAAGGAGGGGAACACATGACTGAGGACCACTTTAATCCTTCCCCTTCCCTGGGGAGGGAGGAGTGGACGCCAGCTGTGAATCCACCAGAAACCTGGCATGTTCCTTAGCAGAGAGCCAGAGCTTGCTGGCTTGCAGGCACACACAGACACACACAGAGGAGACACGGAGGCTCGCTTCACTCTCGCCAACTCCTTCACAAGGATGTTCTTTTTTCCAGCTTGTGCTTTGTGAGAAAGTACTTGAAGAATTCATACACGGACCAGGCAATGGCTGTTGAAGGCATCTGGTAAATGACACGTGCCTGCACCCCTTTGAAATACCCCGAAATGCCCCCCAGCTGATAGACAGTCTTGAAGGCATTCATCATGCCCGAGAGATGTCCGCTGATGTTCACAGAGCTCAAGGCCATGTTCTCTTGGGTGTTGAGCAGGGTCTTGCAGACATCCAGAGGAGTGGTGGCAGCGGCAGCCACAGCCCCCGCGATGGCACCGGAGACGATGTGGGTCCGGGGGTTATACTCCCGGCGTGGGTTGATCTGCTCCTGCATGAATTCGTACGTGATGAAGTGAATGGCCTGGAAGGGGACGTTCATGGTGAGCTGGGTGGTGTAGCTGCGGTAGAAGGCACCGAACCCCTCCGTCTTCTGCACCGTCCTTATGCATGCCAGGACAGACTTGTAGGGGGAGTTGAACATCTGCATCCGCTGCTTCACCACTGGTCCAGGCGACGGCCCCAAGGGGTGAAGGCAGGGCAGACACGGGGAGATAAAGACTTATTAGCTAAGGCACATGCTTCTGGGCCATCACAACACCCAGACCGAACCCTGCTCGGAGTCCCAACCATCCAGACCCAACCTCCCCTTCCAAGTCCAAACTGCTAGGGCATAAAAGAGGCATTTCTGTAGTGATGAGCTCTTTACCTCCAGGCTTTCACCACAAGGCTGCATGCATCCTCCACTTCCCCAACCTGCCCAGTGCCCCCACAAAAAACTCAACAACACATGAGGGAAGCAGGCCAGAGCTCAGCCCCAGTTCAACAGCTCTCCACTGCCACGGGCGAATGCACTCCTCTCCTCAAGCTTAATTAAGGAACCTTTAGTTCTAGCTAGAAAAGCATTAAAGCAGACTGGTACGGACCCTCAGATGCATCGGTAAGGATGCAGAGCTGTTGTGCAGAAGCACTGACATACCAAGTGGCCAAGAGCAGAAAGGAGATTAAATAACTGCAGGTCACCTGGGAAGCGTAACAGACCCCACCTACAGTCCCAAGTCCTGAAATGGAACAACTTCCACTGACTTAAGCAAAACGCCAATGAATTCATTTAATCAGGATATAATTAAAAGGATTTGAAACACGAGGCATTTTTTCCTTCAGAAAAAAAATGATTTGGGGCCAACTCAGAAGTACAATACATTAACACTGAAGAGCTGGCAGTCCAGCTAATTGTCTTCATTTAGCTGCACTGCACTGTTAGTCCTCGTAACACCAGACTCGACCCACTCAGGAAGGCTACGCAACAGCCCCACTGGCTGCTGCACTTGCCTAACAACATGACTGAGCTCCGTTTTGTTTGGGTGGTCCAAAACTTCAAAAAAACCCCACCACTTCAGCAAAGCTCACTAGCAGATTAATAACAGCGTCGTGTTAGTAAAAGTGACACCAGTTTTCGCGGAAAGTCACAATACGCCACGCAGATGCCGAGCAACCCCTTGACAAGCAAGGTAATTCAGCCAGGCAGAATTTACCCCTTTACACTGGCCTGTCTGAGCTCATTCAAAGCTGGGCAGAGTCACCAAAGCAAAGGGCTTAAGCTGCTGAGATGGCGCAGGGTGTCCCCAGTGCCTTCCCAGGCTAACGGCGCAGCACTTCCCAATAGCACGGAGCATTACCTTCAGCGGGATTCATCACTGCGTCGTGGAGTAGCGTGGCCACGCTCCCAGCTATACCTGCAAGACACAAGAGCATCCTTGAAAAAACCAAAAAAAAGATTCAGAAGCCAGGGGCTCGCTCAGGCACTGCCATCCACCGAGGCAGCAGGCGATGCTGCAGGCAGCCTACGCACCACCAAGCACACGGGGAGCTGCAGCCCAGCTCCACAGCAAGCCCAAGGAAGCATCCAGCAACACAACTCATTCCCAGTAGAGAAAAGCCCAGCCCGAGCAGCTTGACAGAAACCAGGATCCACTCACAGGACCACAGCCGTCACCTCTGCTATTCCCTACAACTCGCAAGGCTTTGCCTGCACAAGACACCACCGGCTTCGCTCAGCCTGCGCTGGACTGAGAAATGAGCAATGGTTAGAACTGGCTCAGTGCATCCATAATTAGGCATTTTCATCCGTTTACTCAGTCTTGCTTTAAACACTAATTGCACGGAGTCTGCAAACATCCAGCCAGCCATTAATGATTCTACAGTTGGCTCTAGGATGGGCCTCTCGAGCCACACCTTCTCCTTTGATGTAGGTTTCCATCTCAAATTCTCTCTTGCCCAAATGACTTTCGGTCATTTAGTCAGAGAAGTCATAGAATCATTAAGGTTGGAAAAAGACCTCTAAGATCCCCTAGTCCAACCGTCAACCCAACACCACCATGCCCAACAGATTTCTCACTAACACAGCGCTTCATTTTTCCCCCGCTGGTACCGAAAGCCTGTAGCTACTTGAAAGGCACACACAGGGAGCAGATTACTAGCAAAAAACAGCAAGTCACAAAGATATTCTACACCCTTAACTAGTTGGTTGGGTCAATTCAAGTGACTGCCATGGCAGATTCCTACCATGACATCATGTCAAAGACCAGGCGGGAACATCTTCTGCACAAACCCTTTTGTAACAGCCCCGGTTGCTCAATCAGAGGGTTTCTGCTGTTACAGCAGTACTGCTGGACCTAAAAGCAAAAGCCTTCCTGGTAGAAGCAAAATCTTTAACAAAGCATGCAAGCACACAGAGGATGCAGTGCACTTTACCATGCTGGAGCTCCGAGGGAGACATCTGGAACAACCTGTACTTCAAACCTCAAGAGGTTTAGGTGATGCCTTCAACACAGAGCCAGAAACAGCCTGCGACTGCATCTGAACACGTCTTGTCCAATGTATTGATTACTTGTGCTAGAATAATTGGAGATTAAAGAGTAGTGCAGAAAGCTAAATTAGACTAAGACTTTGGAGGGTGCACAACAGTGCCATCAGGGGTTTCAGGCCAGGAAGGGCTTCTCGACTCTGCTGCTGACAGCCAGCCCAGCCATCTCTCCCCTCTAGAAGGGAGATCTACCAAGCAGTCAGCACTCCTAAGACAAGGCACAGGTTTCACAGGAGCATGGTGACCAGCATGAAGCACTCAACTAGAGGGCAGGTGCCACACTTTCCTTCCCCACTTCCCCCTGCCTCCCCAGCACTCCCAAAGCAGGTGCCGAGACCTGCAAGCCCAGGGTTATGTTTGCATCTTGCATCCTCCCATACGGGTATTTACAGTGTCAGTGTGAATGCAGGCTGCCTGCAGCAGATCTTCCAGGAGCAGAGCACAGTGAAGGATGCCAGGTTAAGAGGGTGAAGCAAGCAAGGGACAGGCTGTTAGCTGCGAGCTTTTTTTTTGTGCAAAAACCAAAAATACCATTGGCCAAGTGGCTGTTTCCTCCATGTTGGATAGTATCACTTAGAGACTTTTTCATTTTTTCATAGCAGGCAAAGTACATTGCATGGGCAGGGCCAGCCCCCAGCATGGTGACATTAATCCCACGTAAAGGCCTCCAGAAACCCTCTGTAAGGACAATCTTCTTCAGGGCTTCGTACACAGTCCTGTACTGGGCTTTGGGGTCCGGCTGCAAGCTCTGCATCCTTGTCTGCAACAAAGCACATGAAGGGAGAGGCCTCAGTTACCTGTCTTTAATGCAACGGGCACAAGCCACAGAGTTAGAGAGCTACAAGACTTCCAAGACCATTACAGGGGTCAATTTTTTCCCCCGGTTGCCCCCACGCCGGGGCCATGGCGCTATTTATCCACACTTTGCCTGCCAGACCAGCGGGATTAACTCCATGCTCCTATTGCAACACCAAAATGTTACAAGGCTGCTCCGACAAGCGCTGGTCTGTGTAACCTCTGCTCTTGTTCACGCATGGAAAGTACAGGGAATTAAGCTAGCGCAGTTGTTCAAAAGACTCGGTGAAGAAACACAGTTAGGTCTTTAATTGCCTTCTGCTTACAACACCCCCGGCGCTCTGCCCCAGCTTGTTTCTCCTGCAGCCGCTCAGCTGCTTTTGACGCTTGGCGTGCAGAGTTAGCCCGCTCAATTGGGAAACAGGTTTCCTAGAAGGCGAGCTGAAGGAAATGGGGTACAGGCAGTACCCCCCACACACCCCCCGGTAGAAGGAGAGACAGGTAGAGGCCACCCTGTTCTCCTGCACAGCAACCCAAGGAAGACCCAGTGGGTGACTGTCCCCCAACAGCCTGCAGAGCACGGACCCTTCGTCCCGTCTTCCCTCCCAGCTCCTGGTTCCCTGCGGCTACCAGCTGCCCGGCCAGGAGGTTTCAGCTACATCTTTGCTCAACAGCCCTCGATGGGCTTTTCTGCCACGGATCGTTTTGAAGCCAGCTAAGCTTCTGGCATCCAAAGCGCCCTATTAAACTCACTGCCATCACTTAATTATGCACTGTGGGAAAAGTTACTTCTTTTAGTTCGTTTCAGGCTTCTGCAGACTGATGCCATCGCACCCCAGCACTGCTCAAAGCCCTTGCAGTGACGATGCCAACCAGCAACGGGTGTCTGCAGGGCACCGACCCCCACCACCTCCCACCAGCGACGGGAAAGACACTGGCAGCACTTAAACCTCTACAAGCATCCCAGCAAGACCAAGCAAGTCTAGAACATCAAGATGGAAAGGGCTCTGCTACTCCTGCTGAGCAGCCCGCAAGTCCTGCCAGTCTGCAACACGGCTGATAGACGCCGTAACACCAAAACCGGTCTGAAGGGATACAGCCTTTGGTGGTAGCCTCACACCTCAAAACACACACAGAAGGCTCTTGGGAAAGGGCATAGCCACAGGAGACAAGAATTTAGCAACCTGCAACAGCCTCCATCAAATTAATGCTCTTCCAAGAAGCAGCGTGAGAAATGCAATTAAGAGGTCATTTGGGTTTGACAAGAAGGATGCTTTCCACCCCGTGAGCTGGGACACCCCACCTTCAGAATAAAGTTTTCCCCACCCGATTTGGCAGTACGCAGACACCAGCACTGCCCTCGCGGGCGAAGCGACACGAACAGCTCCATCCCTGGCAGAGGTTCAACAGCCCTTGAAAGAAGCAAGGATCACCCATGCCACCTCCATGCTTCCTCACAGGGACGTGGCCCTTCAAGCATATCGAGTCACATAATTAGCCAGCAGGCAATGCTACAGCTAAGCTTTCAGGCAAGATTAAGCCAATAAAAATGTTCTGGGTTTGGACCTTTGATTCCCCAAACCACGCTAGTTACTGGAAACTGAAGAGCACTTTCACACACACTTTCAGACCAAGGAAGCGATCAGAGCTGAATTCAGGACTTCAACCCAGCAGAATAAAACCAAGCTATGAAAGGAAGAAAGCAATACTTGAGGCTAAGCCAACCAAATTATTGCATTCGCAGTAAATATTCTAAAAAAAAAAAATCGCACAGGGATTACATTTGCAAGATGACTGAGTTCAGCAGCTAGCTGAATTTCAGACTTAAGCATCGGCTGGTGGTCAGGACAAGGAGGCATCACCCTACAACAGGGAATTTGGCGGCCTCAAGCAAAGCTTCCTGCTTCAGAGCGCCGAGTGCATTGTAACCTATGAACAGTGCTGGAAATAAACCCAAAGGCTCAGAAAAATCCTCCTGTAAAGGCAGCAACAGCCCTGAATTATCTTGGAATTTAAAAACAGGGCTCTCTGCCCTCCCTGAGCAGACATAAGGGTCTTGCAGGTCCCCACACCCTCCCGTCCCAGGGATGCTCAGCAGCAGGGGCTGGATTTCACCATGCCCCAGAGCAGCTCCCGGCAGCCGCTCCACCATCAGCGTGACTCAGCATGACCCACCACCGCCGAGCTGGTTGCATCCAGCTGGCGTTTGTTTTTTTCCTTTTGCTCTGCTAGTTTTAACTTGAAGGCATTGCTTCAGACTCCAGAACTGACCCCAGGAGATCTTGATCTCACCCCGGTCTATTGCTGGGATGCCTTCGAAGCAGCCGGTATAATTAAGCACACAGCAGCGTCATCTTCTCAGAAGGGCAATGGGGGCTCAGTGCTCCTGTAAAGCAATAAGCCATCAGCCCGGCATGTGCAGGACCGAAGCGTGTGGGGCGCTGCGCCGTTGGGAACTGACCCTGAGTTATCTCCACCACCTCCGCAGATCCAGTTGCTTTTACGTGAGAATGGATAAATACCACTTTTTGTTTTCCCGTTGATCGTCTGAGCCACTCTAAGAGGGGTTCAAAAGCCCACACCGTACCCCGGAGCAGGCGGTAAGCGTACGTTGTACCCACCCAACCCACGCACGCTGCAGTTTGCCTCACCACCAGCACAGCCAGGTCCCACAGGCTTGCACCTTTCATTAAAACTGTGGACACAAACAGGACAAACAGCCCGAGGAATAACCGAAACCAGATCTCCTGCGTGGCTGCTGCAATGCAAGAGGCACAGAAAACAGGTTCAGCTCTGGTTCATCCAGGATAAGTTTATCATGGTGTGAACAATGACTATTTGCTGTGAGCCACGCAGTCTTTGCCCCCCCAGCCCCTGCCACCTATCTGAAGCCAGCAAGCTCCTCCAGGAGCCTCACACCCCTGTTAACCAGCCAAGAAATACTTCTCCACCTACTTAAGATTAACCCTCATTGCATAAGGCAAGACTACACTGACAGCCACAAGCATCCTGGTAAGGAATACCAAAGCTCACAGCTTCAGGTTCATCAGGTTACCTGCTGTTTGGGGACCACCGTCATCTTCATGGGTGCTGCTTGGGGGAGAGCAGCCAGCCTTCCTGCTGGCAGAAGCACAGGAATAGCCCAGGGTCGTTTTCTCCCTAGAATGGTTTTCCTAACAAGAGTCAGGCCTCTAGTTCTGCATATTCTTGCAAAGGGTCACCGATCCGACATGCCACTGTACAAGTAAGCTCAGATATAATTTGCCTTTGGGTTTTTTTTCTGAAGACGGCACACCTTCTCAAACTTCAGCCTGCGTATCCATGTGCCAGACAACCACCCTGGTCTCCCTGCAGCTAACAAAAGGCACAGAGAACACAATATGCTTTTACCAGGAAATAAGCACCATTTCTTCAGCAATCGGGTCAGACCCTGCTGGCCAGAGAACGCTTTGCTATTGCATGACCCAAGCCATGCTCAAGCCCTGAACTCCCTTTTTTTTTTGCTAGGCTGTTTTTCAGCTAGAGCAGCATCCCAGACAAGCAACACAGTTGGTGTGGCACCCACCCATGCCTGCAAAGGCCCACGGGAGGGGAGCACGGGGTCAGTCGAACAGGTTAGCCGTGACTTTCCAGCACCCCAACACGATCAGCTGAAGCAAGAGCAACTGCTGCTCCCAGACCTGTGTCCAGACGGGTGGATGCAGAACCTCCGACCACCAAACCCAAGCCAAGGCAAGCAGCCTTAACCTCAAAGTCTAAATAAGCCACAGCAAAACAGCTCACAGGCGCTCATCTGCCCTGCCTCCCTCAGTCCTACTTGGGTGCTCTCAAGACCTCAGTTACAAGCAGGGAAGCTCCAAAGCCTACATGCTCCATGCAGGTCACCCACAGTTGACTGTCCTAGCTGGAGCCACTGCAACATTTGCTCCATCCCTCCCAACAAGCCCCATCATACTTGTCCTCCTTTCCACTCCCCTCTGGCATCACAGATGTAGGCTAGATGTTTCTCTTACCCTTCATCCCAGGAGTTCCCAGTACAGCACGGGACCTCCCCTCCACATTAGGCACCACGCACAGCCACAAAGTCAACTTATAGATGTCTTGTTGCACCAGCCTGGTTAGGAGTGGTTCAGGTTTTCATGGAGAAGGTCTGCAACGTGGTTAGGGCTGGAGCAAGGACTTTTTGTCATTAGTGAGACTGCCATCCACTACGAGGAAGGGAGGTTCAAGCCCAGCACATCTCCAATTTCTGGCTGAGCTGTCTCACATCAGCAATTAGTTCCCAGGTGAGGACAACTGTTCATCACATCCTCAAGGCAGCTACTTTATCTGCCTTGGGAAACCAGCTCCAGCAGCCTTGCAGAAAAGCCAAACGGCTTAAGAGGAGGGAGGCAGCTTCAGGGGAGTCCTCTAGAAACTCCCTTCTGCCACCATCACAAGTAGTCCTTGACAGGCTGTTCTCTAAAATTAATTGGGAGACCGATCAGGCTTGCCAGGACAGCTGTTTTCAGCAGCTACAAAACAAAACAAGCCTAAGCACTATGAGAAACACCATCGGTACACATCTGAAAACCTACAGTTCAAGCCAGTGTTTTACTACAACCACAGCGTTAAGCAGGTAAGACAGAGGCCAACGTGTAGTTGAGGCTGAAGCTGCAAGGGGGTCTTTACCATTAGAAGGAAAATGATGGGAAGGAAAAGACACCAAGGAAGTCTCAATAACCACAAGCCTCCAGCTGCAGCTTTAGTGGGTAAAACATAACCTGTAAGACATCTCCCCACTAAACAAACAGTGACTTTGCAGCAAAATACACACATGACTAGCAATGCTTTACGTTGCAGCAGGGGAATCGCAGCCAGGTGCTGTCAGAGGCTGCACACAGGCACATGCATCACGGATTTACACCCCCCCTCATCACATCCCAACGCGTGTTGCCCCACGAGCACCAACAGCACCTCTGGGCATTTTCTATGCTGTGACACAGGCGTATCTATGAACTTCAGAGGTCCACAGGGCAGTATTCGCTGCTTGCCTTGACTCACCTCGACAGGACACCGCCATCACAGCCTGCCCTGCCCCAACCTCGTCAAGCTCAGGAATTGTGCAAGCGTCCGGGGCAAAGAATTCCCCAAATTGAAGCATTTTCAGTTTCTCTTTGAGAGGAAATGACTTGCTAGCACCAAAACATTTTCCCTACAGCACGATCTAACCAGGTGCCCAAAACGCCTCTTCCTGCAGCATCCAAACCCCCTACCCTCCTCCACAGGCTCCATGACCGATCCCAGTATCATTATCCAGAAAGTCAGACTAAGGAAGGAGCTTTGCTGCTTTTCTGTAAGAGGAAAGCTGCACATTGCCCATGCTAGAGTGGAAGACAGCTGCTCTTACAAGCTTAGTCAGTGTTTGGTTATTCCCAACAAAAAAAGAAAGCCTTTTGGGGTCAGTTCTCACCTTTTCCCGTAGGCACGAACCAGCAGCAGGTGCCTGCTGCGAGCACAGCGCCCAAAGCCTGCAGCTCGGGATTTCACTCTGCCCCCGACGCATGGGGTGACCTTGGCCGTGCTCTGCTGGAGTTTTCTCACAGCCAGCCAACAGCCGGAGCGTTTTATCTGCCTCCGAGCACTTCAAGGAAGTTTGCCGAGCACGATTATTCCCAGCGGAAGGCATTGCCCCAGCACTCTCCTAGCACAGGTGCTGCTGCCCGTGAAGCAACCAGGGAATTCACTGCCTGGTGAAATCAGCACTTTTGCCTTCCTAGAAAGCACCTCCTGCTCTGGGAAAGGAGGCACAACTTTCGTTTTTCTCCCTCTCCCTTTTCCCTGCAGAGGAAATGCCCTCTTAAACAAGACCGCGAAAGTCCAGAGTGACGACATGCTGCTCGGACTGCGGCTTGGCAGAAAACCCCAGGCTCGTTCGTGAGCGGAGCCGGTGCGGAGGCACTCGGGGTGGGCACGGAGCCCGCGCCTCGGGGGCACCCAAACCTATGAGCCGGTGCAGCAGGGATCGATCCAGAGGGGAAACACAGGGGGGGGGAAAAAAGCAGAGAATATTTCCTTTGAACGCTTATCACAGCACACTGGCAAGAGCTCCAGTACCTCAAACCGAAGGCATTTCCTCTCCTCTTTCTACTCTTTTAGGGAGCGCTGTGTCAAAAAGAGGAAAAATTAGAGCATCTGCTTGCAGCCTTTCCCGCCCGGACCACGGAAGATCTGTCGGCACCAGCAAAACACCATCGAGGGCGGTGGGCTTTTCCCCCACCTTATTTTCTCTTTTTAAGCCACCGGCACAGCACGCTGCCAGGGCGGAGGGAGGAACCCCCGCGTCGCGACGCTGCCTACCGTCGTGACGCTGCCTACCGCGTTGGTGACATCACAAAGCCATCCCCTGGCGCGTACTCCACAGCGCCGAGACCACGCTCCGTAAGCCTCGGGCGGCTCATCAGCATTAAAACCCAGCAGCCACGCAAGCCCCTTTACAAGCCCCGACCCTGATAAAGCCACCGCCGGCACGGGGCGAGGCGTAAGGTCGGGTTCACACCCCTTGCAGCCAACCCGGTGGGTGGACAGACAGACTGACCACCCCGTCCCACCAGCTTTGCCCTCCTGGGCTGGGATTCCAATGCTAGGGGAGGGAAGAGCCGGCCAGGGGGGTCCCGCTCCAGCACCATGGCATGTCCCACGCCGGGAAGCAGCACGAGGAATTTGCTTGCCGCGGCCGGAGGCGGCGAGGCCCGGCACACACCTTTGCACCGCGGGTTGCGCAAAGCTCGCCGGGCCCGAGGACGCTGGGGCTGCGCGGGACGGCACCCAAGGGGATGCAGGGACGGGGCCAGGGTGGGTGCGCAGCTCCGGCTTCCAGCAGGGACCTCGGGGGTGACGCCTCGGGGACCTTCCACGCTGCAGCACCCTGCTCCTCACCCACCCCAGCACCCCTTGCACCCTCCCCAGCAGCCCGGCACAACGCCACTCCCCCCCAGACAACACTCCCCACCGCGGGGTGCCCTGTGCACCCCAACACCCCTCGCACACTTTCCCCTCGGCTTGCACTCCAACA
>VZTL01069427.1:4247-19658 GCA_013400535.1 Scopus umbretta | reverse complement strand
TTTTTTTTTTTCAGTGAAGGGAGGGACTTGCATCAGGGACTCCCATGTACAGGAAAGTAGGAGCAGGCTATACAGTCAGTCCCCTCCCTTTCCTTCTCATAATATTCAAGTAAGTCTAGGCCAGGTGGAGCACCAAACGCCCTAGGGTGCCCTGGAGAGTGGTAATTAGGGCAGGCAAGCAATATGGGTGCAAATCCCACTTCTAGGCAGTAATTTCCCTGGCTTTTACTACACAGAGAGCTGTGTAAACAATGGAGTTGGGGGTTCAGTGACTGAACAGAAATATTAAAAAACTTAAATTTTACAGTAAAAAGGAGGAGTATTAAGAAGGTCTGCTCTTAATGAAAAATATAATTATTTAACTCTTTCAGAAAAATCACCTAGAGTTTAAAGAAAAAGGAAATCACTCTTTCAAAATACTGTCCTTCCTTTTCCTAGACAGAATAAAAAAGATCAATTAATAAATTTGAGTTTGTAAGCTTGAATCATCACTGCAGAAAAAGTGCCCTTCTCTATGTTACAAATGACTCAAATTGAAAATCTTTCGGAAGGGCAAAGCATTTTTTTTTTTTTTAATACAGGTACAGCTATATATCTTCAAATCTTCCTAAAATCTTGTTACCAGGGTTGGGCCCTTTCTCCCTAAACATATGCCCTGTAAAACTCTAACAATGAGTCCAAACTCCATCCTTCATAATGTCTATGTAGGGCTGATGAAAGGCAGCCACACAGCTGATAGAGGAGATTCCTAAGAAAGGAAAAACTCTGCTCACCTTGATCCAAAGAAGAGTGCAGAGGGTTACCAAATACATCTTCACCTTTGTAAAGCAAAGAAAAGTTTGGAACTGACAAATGTGATTCCAGGAGCCCTACAATGCCATTTGGAAGGGGTTACTTTTAGAGTAGAACAGGCCATGGAAGCCACCCATGTTTAGAGGAAATAAAAACTTTTATTCCAAAGTTAATCCAGAATTTCAGACTTTTTTGTGTATAAGACATGAAAGAGATCATTGTACAGGATAAGCAATGATAAAATCTTGCACAAGGGCAAAAAAAGCAGGCTTGCCACACCAGATTTAGAAGCAGGTCTACTGCTGCATCCATTCATCTCCATGTTCAGGAGTGCACATACATACACGTGAGATGAATACAGGCAGGCATGCCCACTCACTCTCTTAATCTGAAATCTGCTTCATCTCACAATTACTGCCCCTAAGTAAAGCAATGTGCTGCTGATAGCGCAAGGCAGGACAGTTGGCCTGTGATCAACCAGCCAGCCAGAAAGAACACCACCACTGGGGATGCACAGTTTTGCCTTTTCCCACATTGAATGGGGCATTAACTTCAAAGTCTATGATCCCTTAAATCTTTAACAATAATTAATAGGAGAAAGATTACTAATATTTGTGTTTGCCCTTAAACCTGCTCTTGGGGGAGAGAATAAAAGCTCAAAGAAAGTGACATTTTGTGCAAGCAAAGTCAACAATATTAGTTATTCCTGAATTGATTTGTCTTAACTCCAGTGTTAATGCTTTACTTGGCCTTGTGCTCCCAAGTGAATTGCACTTAGCACTTCAGTTCCTAGAGCATGAAATATTTCACTGCATAGGTCTCCCTGTGCTAACTAGAGCAACCTGAGGGCTTCAGCAATATCTGCCAGTTGCCATGGGCTACTGCAGTCCTGAGGAACTGTCACAGCCCAAAGAAAATCAGCTCACACCATCCAGTCCTGGATCCCAGGCCTTGGGCTTGTGGCCTCCAGAGTGCCCCCAGAGCTGGGTTATGGGACTCTGCAGGGAATCAACACACCAGGTGGGCTGACACTTTCCTAGCCCAAGGGAAGACTCACATATATTATCTCTAGGTGTGAGCTTCATTGACCTCAGTGAGCCAATATTTCACTTCAGAAAGTTTGTTTTCTTCAGACATAAGTAGTGTGATGGATTTTTTTTCCTCCAGTCAAGATCAATGTATCCTTCTATTCTGACAAGCAAATTTACAATATGATTTTAAGAGGACTTCATGTTCACATCCTCTCCAGTGTGCCACCTCAGAGAAAAATTAAAAATTAGAAAGCTGTTCTTTCACACTAGTCTGATGGGCAAAACCAGGTTTCTTCCATCCTATGTGTAACAGCCATACCATGAGAAGCTGCGCAACTAGAGAGAGAGTTCAGAGGTACTAAACCAGTAGAAAAGACAAACTATTCAGTTTTTCTGCATTGGCTTTAAATGACCCATGAAAAGAAAAGCAGTATAGTTGACAATTTTTTCCTAAGCTTTTACTGCAGATGCACACAAGGCCATTTTAAGATGCCTCCTCTTTCCCCCATCCAGGCAAACTTGCTACTGTATTCAAGAACAGGATGAGCCTCAGGACCCAAAAAATGGCCAGGTGAGTAAACTAGCCCTAGAGTCCAGCTTAAATGTCAAAGATCTGAATTTCCTTTGCAATTGTGAAGCACATAAATCTCTTGTTATTCTTGCCTTGTTTTACACATCACTTTATGCCAGGCTGCCATTTAAAAACTATTTAAATGAACATAGGAAAAGGAAAATCTCATCAGATTTTGTCTGACCACTTCAGATTCCTACCAATCAATAATGGAGCAAAACTGAGATGAAAAATGAATGTCCCTTATTTCAGGAGAGCTCACTGCCAGGGCCTGATTCAAAAGCCACTAAGCTAAATAGGGGTCCTTGGATTAGGTTCTTAATAAGTTTCAGATGCTTGGTCATTTTCATCAGTCATTTGCAGAGATGCAAATGAACTTCAAAGGGTTTGATGTAGGACTGAACTTCCAAGACTTTGGATCTGAACATCCCTGGACTTGTAGGTATGTTTCCAATCATCTGCAGATGCAGCCTGCAATGAAAGGAAACAGATCCCTAAAGGTTCTGTATTTTGCAGACAGAAAGGTCAAAAAAGTGTTTTGTTTGCAGAAGATGGTCACTTCATTCTTTTACTAATTCTTATCAAACCCTCCCACAAGCCAGCTGTGAACCACAAAGACAGGAGCCAAACTACTGGAATTTAATGGCTCATTCTCCAAAATGTATTGGCTCATAAACATACACTGTGTTCTCATTCAGTGCTAATTTACTTTAACAATAAACTTATTGTGACTTGTATTCCCACTTCAAAGAGAGTTTTTATGTGGCAAATGGGAGTGGCATAAGTGGGAGTTTTCCTCTGGTGAATGAAACAAATATACAGTAAGGTGAAGAAAAAAGCTCAGTAATTATCCTCCATAGGGTGTAAGGCTATAAAATAGCAGTGCCTCAAATTATTTGCAGACATGTCCACATTTGAGAGAAATAAAAATCTTTCAGAGGATAACACACCTGTGCCACGGGTAATTGCCCTCACTCGCAAATTAGAACTGGTCCAACAGATGTTTATTCCACCACACACAGACAGCAAAAGCAGTAGGAAAGGCCTTGCCTCTTTGCAGAAGTGGAAAGTGATTAAACCCACCATAAACCAGTACAAATCAGCTTTACCCATACCTCTTCCTACAGTGGCTGCTTCAGCACAGAGAGCTGATGGTCTCTTGACAGGATAAGTACAGATGTGAGCCAGCCAAGAGCCTGCCTGGGAGGTGGGAGAGACTTGGAGAGCAAGAAAGTAAGCCTGCATCTATGGGAGGGTGTCACCTGCCAGGGACACACAGGGAGAGCAGCCTTGAGGTGCACAGGGAAGAGGCAGGCCGGTGGAAGAGGGCTCCAGCGTACCTGTGAGACCCCATCAAGCCCCAGCACAGAGCCCTGACAGCAAAGCTGCTACAGTGTTTGCTGATGGAGGACCAGCCCCCTCCAGCATCAGAACAACTTGGACCCAGCAGCCTGAGCTTAAGACAAACCAGCACTTGGGCTTTTTTGAACCAGTGTCCAGGGTTTTCCAGCAGGCTTTACAACCCCAACCCAGAATGCCTGGCTGGGCTAGCCCTCCCACAGCCCCTCAAGACTGCAGCACACTGAGGGATGGATCCCTAAAGGTACCCAGGGCCCCATTCACATTGATTTAGCTCAAAAAACCCCAGTGTGTCTGTGAGGAGCTGGCTCTAGCATCTGCCCTTTCTGTGTTTTGTCCTTAGCAAAAGCATTTTGCTTTCCTTTCTCTTCCTAAGCAGTCCCAGATTCCTTCCATGGCACCACTTGATTCAATCTAACCACCCCTGGAGTACAATGTCTCCCCAAGATTATCAAAGACTCTACTCTGGAAGAGCAACCCAGCAGAAGAGCTGTTTGTGGGATGTTGGAAAGGACAAGGTCAGCCTGACTTCCACCTTGTACATCACAGCTGCCTGGAAAAACACGGACTAAAACAGTTTTTCTTGAAAAAGATCAATATAATTTTGTTCAAACCAAAATGTTTGGGGAAACATGTCTGTTATGATAAAGCTGTAATGGGGAAAATAGTCCAAACATTCCATTGCAATCATATCATATAGTTAATGCTACAGTAAATATTTACATTGACCCTTCATAGCCATGCATTTCATATTCAATATGACTATTACATTTAACATTAAATCTAATAGAACAATTTCTAGGGAAATAATCAACATTTCCCTGAATTTGCTTCACATAAGATGCTGATATTTTCATTTTTCACTTCATTTACAAATTAATTTATATTTTTAAACACTTAGACTTCCTGCCAGCCAGGAACTTTGTCTCCTCACCACCAACAGTCCAAGGTCAAAGTAGTTCACTGGAATTGCTGGTACACCTCCAGCCTCTTGCTCCTGCAAGAGTGACTGGGAGATAGTCCACCAAACAGGTTATCATGGGGCAAAGCTGTCTGCTTCAGCACAGAGCAGACATGCTCAGCACACCAGAAGTGAAAAGTCAAAAGACAGCACTACCAGCCAGAGCCTGCTCCTAGCACACCTCTCAGTCTGCCAAATGGCCTCTCATCATGTGTAGGCAATTGGAGACTTGTGTTTGACCACAGCAATTTTTTCCTATTTTGTCCCAGTTTGTCAGTCTGTCCCTGGAGATATTACTGTTGTCTTCTACCTGCTGAATAGCTGGTGATCTCCATCTTGCGTGTGTGTCCTGGTTTCAGCTTAATTCAGAGTTCATTTTCTTCCTAGTAGCTGGCATAGTGCTGTGTTTTGGACTTAGTACGAGAACAATGCTGATAACACACTGCTGGTTTAGTTGTTGCTCAGTAGTGTTTACACTAGTCAAGGACTTTTCAGCTTCCCATGCTCTGCCAGGGGCACAAGAAGCTGGGAGGGGGCACAGCCAGGACAGCTGACCCAAACTGGCCACAGGGCTATTCCATACCATATGGCGTCACGCTCAGTATAGAAACTGGGGGGAGTTGGCCGGGGGGCAGCGATCACTGCTTGGGGATGGGCTGGGAATCGGTCAGCAGGTGGTGAGAAATTGCATTGTGCATCACTTGCTTTGAATATTCTTTTATCATTATTATTATTATTTTCTCTTTCTCTGCTATCCTATTAAACTGCTTTTATCTCAATCCACAGGTTTGTTTTGGTTTTTTTTTTCCCCCAGTTCTCTCCCCCATCCCACCAGGGTGGGGGAGGGTGAGCGAGAAGCTGTGTGGTGCTTAGTTGCCAATTGGGGTTAAACCACAACAGTGTGTCATGCACATTTACATACATTATTAAAAAGAACCCCATTTTACCCAAGTGCACCAGGAGATACATCACTCGAAGCACCCTGTTAAGTCATAGCCTCAGCAGCACGGGCCAGAAGCGTGGTGGCAGCTAGAAAGACACCACCTCTGAAGTGTTAGACCTACCATGTATGATGCAAGTTTAATCTGCAATTCATTTGTTGTACTTGCTCTGCAGCTGAAGCACCTTCTTGCAAACTTGAGCTTTTGAGGTAGGGAGCTTCTTGTTGTGCCCCACAGCTACACAAATGTGTCATTAGAGAAGTCTGCCTGAAGAAAAAGTTTCAAAATTTTTTGCACAGCTGCCATCTACCTTTCTTAAGCGTGCCATTCATTTAAGTATACCTCCATCTATCTGAAGTATATATATCTATAAGTAACTATATATATGTAAAGTATATATATCCATTGTCATCATTCAGCCCAGCAAAATACTTCTGGGATTTTCTGTTTCCCACCTTAGTGGTGGAGACACCCATAAAGGTTTTTGATCAGAGGAACAAAGAGCATGTTTAAACACTTGCAGAGTAGTCATTGAAGCCAGATGCATTGTCTTTCCTACGAGCCCATTACACTTTCTTCATCTTCCTTGCCTTCTAGTTGACTTCAAGCAATTAATTTTCTGAAATGGCAAGTGCATTTTTCCCTCCATCACTTCATGCACTACCTAGAGTAACCAGCTTCATTTTCCCATCAGAAGTGCTCTAACTGACCCTGCTTTGCATGTGGAGGTTGGAACCTCTCAGGAGGTTCCTTCCAGCCTCAACTGTTTTCCATCACAACAAAACCAAACCAGTGTGGAGAAAAAAATCTGAGCAATAAAACCAGCGACTTCCAAAGGAACAAACTGTTCTTCCTACTTAATTCACACCCTGCTACTGCATCGTTTTCGAGAATACCCCCCAATACTTCATACAGTCAAAACCGAATGCAGATCTATCAGCTGGATGCAACTGGGAGTCTTGCCAAAATGTTTAGCAGGAGTCTTGCAATATTTGTCAAGCATCTTATGGCACCAACTGTGAGTCAGGTGAATGTGGGAGAATTTTAACTTGCATTTCTTTAAACCACACACTGGTAAGCTGTCCCAGTTACTGGAGTGGGGGGAGTGCTTGAAACAGAAGCCCAATGCTCCTGAAAAACAAGAAATCAGAAGGCATTTCAGGAGCTTTTATTCTAGTGTCTCATAATTTTTAAGACTCCATTTTGGTGCACCTGAATTTTAGTTTACCATTAGCTGGGCTTGAGAATATCAACTGAGAATGGTTTTGAACATTATAATGTAAAATAAATAGCTTTGCCTTATAACTGTATTTTTTGTGTATTGCATACAGTATATGTTATAAAATATTTCAACTGGATTAGGAAACCTAGGACTCAAAGTAGGCTGAAAAAGATGTAGTTAATTTCCTGGTATTTGAAGGGTAATTTGAGCAGCTTCTTTTCTCCTCTTGCTTCACCAAAGGACTGTGACTATGCTGAGACCCACAAATCTAGTACCCCAGAGGGGATTTCTGACCAAACTGCATATGGTTTGGGAAATCCCAGATCTGCTTTGGCCACACTGAAGGCTGATAATGGCCTTCCATATTTTTCCAAACCCTACTTTCTTTGTCTCCAGTGACATTTTATTTAGGAGAGAAATGAAAAGTGTGCCTTTTGGTTTACCTGTCTTACTGCACAAACACCTCTATGCTACCTTAGACACTTTTGAAAAATGACAAGAGGTCAACCACAAGCAGCAGGGATGCCAAGGAAGGAATCCTTACTGCTTGT
Organism: Scopus umbretta; assembly: GCA_013400535.1. Taxonomy (NCBI): domain Eukaryota; kingdom Metazoa; phylum Chordata; class Aves; order Pelecaniformes; family Scopidae; genus Scopus; species Scopus umbretta. Next base: position 12,230 of record VZTL01069427.1, on the reverse strand, counting down.
GTGTACAGTCACAATGTCAATTTATCAAGAGAATTTGTCTGCAATGGTCTACACTGGCCAGGAAGTGATATTGCACATTATTTTCCTTTCTAGCCGCGCTTCTTACTAATTATGACAATCTACAAGGAAGCAAGGCTTAATATTTACAATGTTATTATCCCAGTTTTTTATTTCTAGCTTCCTAAAAAACCATACTCAAGCTGAAAGCCTCAAAACAATTGGTGTTTGAACTAATTCCCCAGCCCAAAAACCACATATGGCAGATTTTCTCCATTAGCAATGACAGGAGACTGGATTTAACTTAGAAACACCATTCTAACCAAGAATTTCCCTAAAAGCACTCACAACTTTCTGCTGCTGAGAACACAGAGTGTCTGTTTCTGGTACAAATGGGTTAATAGTGCTACCCAGCTGACCCACAGTCCATACCGCAGAATTTCTATGGTTTCTATTCCTCCTTGCTGGTCTCAAAAGCTGAGACACCAGTACTACAAGTGCTGTAGTGAGTGTCCTCTCCTATGCCCATTCCCTCTGCATACAGCTGGCAAAACAGACACTACTGCATATCTAATGTGCTGGAGTCACAGTCCGTGGATTACCTTTTAGCATCATGCCCCAAGCACATCACAGGAACTAGCACTATGAGCAGCAGGGGTGGAGCAGCTCCTAACTGAAATGGCTCCCTCTCAAACAAGGGTGCTGAGCCAGGAAATGGATCTAACTTGTTTTCTTCCCAAATTACTGTAGCCCTCAGGGACTAAATGCCCCCCCCCCCCANNCCCCCCAACTGAAGCCACTGCATCTTTGCCTGACAGCTCTGTTACTTGATTACAGCCTCTACTTCCCCCCTGGTTGTGGCCAGCCCACTCTCCCTGCTGGCATACAGCCTCTTGCTCCCCTCTGCCAGCACCCACTGGCAGTTGTGACTGCAGTCATGAGGCACAATGGCAGGGATTTGAGGCACCTTAGGGTGCAGCTCAGATGCTGACATGGCTTCATCCAGCACTCCCTTGGTGAATGGAGCTGTGCTGTGCTTGGGCTTTTCCTTGTCCTCACTCTCCATAAACCAATGCTCATCTTAGTTTTCCCCCAGGAAGGTGCATGCCACCGTTTGTGTAAGATGGGGCAAAGGCTTTTGCACCCCTGTTCTGGCAGCCCACCCTGGCCTGACATGGTTATGCACTCCACGCTTCTGTTGTTGCTGGTCCTCTATGGCTTTGACCTTACGGTTATTCCTGTGCCATTGAGGTGGGTTGGCCTGAGCAGAGGAGCAGCAAGAGCTCTTAACCTGGCAAATGAAAAAGGTAAGACTTAAAGGAGATGCTACCAATACTTCTACCAGCCCTCTGGACTGAAGACGGCAGAGCCTGCAACCAAGGGGCTTTGTAAGGTAAGCAAGAGCTTACCGCTGGCAGCTCCAATCCAGGGCACACAGCCTTCCACAATAACAAAGAGGCAATGGCTGTATTCAGGTTACCCTGCTGCTGTCTGTGCTCCTATGAGCTACCGCTGTGTTAAGTGTGCTAAGTAGCTATAGCTATTGGGTAAGTACACCCATGCTCTTTTCTTCAGCTGAAGCACAGAAATGGCTTGAGGTGCCTGTGCCTCAGTTTCTCCATAAATATAACCTATCTGTAATGGCTCTTCCCTACACCACAAGTACAACTGAAAGGTGCTGAGATAGTAGGAAATGGGGGGTGTAGGAGTGCAGCAGTGACATGTTCTACAGCTGATCCAGGAACTCCAGGGCGAAGGTATGAACCACCACTGATTGACATAATTGGCTTATATGTTCAGACCTAATGATTAAGACTACAAAAAAAAAAAAAAGTGTTGTAGTAATAGAGCAATCCCATTTTCTAACACATTTTCCACTTTCACAGAAAGCTTTATCTAGCATTAATGTCAGTGATAGGAGAAATAAGTGTTCTTTCTGGGAAAGGTCCAGCAGCAAAGGCAAATTTTGTCTCTGCCATTTAAAAAGACATGCTGTCTTTAAGAGGAGAGCTTGTTGTACCATTAGGTGAACATTTATTTGCTGCATCTTTAAACTCTGGTACACTGTATCAGAAGACACCCCAGCCTACCTGGGTCTCTCGTGTGAAGTACGCAGCCTCCTAGTTAATGAGTTACTTAATAGCTCGTAAAGCGTCCCCTAGGCTCCCCTCAAACTATAACCATTCCCATGCAGCAAACTGAGCATTGATCACATTTACAGGTGTTTTTCACACCAAATGTCAGAAAGCAGACAAAAGACTGTGCTAAGATCCAATAAATAAATTCTTGATACTTTTTGTTGGGGGGTAAGGGGGGGAAGATGGGCATCCTTTCTGCATGTTAGGGGACAGGCCTTTCTAGATTGCTCTTTCATTTGGTCACTAAAATGTGGAGAGACAATAAAACTGTATAATCATCCCACACTTCAGCCCAAGCTTTACATCACAATCCTTTTACTGAGCTAAATCAAGACACAGTTTCTACTTTCCTGGACATTGGGCACAGCCATCGGCAGCCGAGCAGGAGGTAAGCACAGCAGAAGCTAAGCTTGGTTTCCTCCAGATCAAAGGGCACAATCCATTGGCACCATAACCCCAGCTAAAGTGTCTGGATGGACTTTGAAATATGCCAGAAAATGTGAAAGTTTGCAAATTAACTTTTATGTTACATCCCACTCAGCTGGTGTAGAGTGCATTAAATGCTACCATGGAGTGTGTCAGAGCATACTCGATGGAGGACATTTAATGTTAACATCTGTACTTACAGAGTCACTGACAATAACAAGTGGTTATCTAAGTGAGTGATAACCCAAGCCTCTAGCACAAAGGTTGCCATGTCTTTTGTATTTGTGGTTATGTCCTACTACACGTTTCTTTCCTCATACACAAATCCTAAGAAATCTATTAAGACTAGAGTATCTGATCAATAGTAGAATACGAACTATAAAAAAATGAATGAGTAGGAATTTGTCTAGCATGTACTCTTAGGGAGTTGTCATTCTATCCTAAAGGGTTATATTCCAGGAGAGATTTGATCTAAACAAGTATTTTGCATGTAGTGACTTACGGATATGCAATGTATGCCTGAACTAGTATACCAAATAATGAGTGAAATCTTAGCAGGGAATATAGTGCACTTATTGGAAGGAAGTTTTCTGGACAACCATGATTTCAAAAACTACATTAGATTTATAAAATACTTCAAGGGTTAACACTTCTTCATGGTGCATCCTTGCTATATTTCATAGATTCAGCACTTCATGCGAAGCATACATTACAAATGATACATGCTCATCAGCAAGTAGCTTATATATGAACATATGTTCTCTGAACACATGCACTTTACCTATACTGGCAGGCACACAGTATTCAATGTATTTCTGAAGATCTGCGGGCTGTTTTAACAAGAGAATTAAATAGCCTTTTCAGTAAATCTCTCCTTCCCCCCAGCTTTCTGGAGAATTTTGTTGATATTTTTTGATTATTTTTGCTGCCAAGCCATAAAATGCACATGGTTAAGGCAGTATTAAGGTGGCTTTTGTCTTATTCCTTTGTTTCCACAAGAACAAGCTGCATTGACCCAAGAACCTTCAAAGCAGTATCACTTCACCCACGTTAGTATGCATGGCTGTGCTGCTCAAGCTGCAGAGAAGGCCTCCAGGGCTACGCATTTTAGCATAATGCCAGCAATGACATCATCCCCCAGTGATCCTTTGCAAGAACCTGGTACGTTTAGTGGGNCACCCCCAGGTCCTTTTCCACTGATTCTGTAAGTTTGGATTGGGCTGAGCAGATCTGGACAAGTGCCAGTGTATGGTCAGACAGAGCTTGCCAAGAGCAAGGCAGAACACTGTCCCACTGCAGGCTGACGGGAGCACAGCATCCTGCATCTCTGCAAATGCAGTCCTGGAGCCTGAGTGCACCCACTTGGAGAAGCATGTGCCTCTGGTACAGCACCCAGAAACCACTTTTAGCTTCTGCCTTCTGCATGACACTGTTTTAAAACTCACACTTTTAAGTTTCTTTTATGTCTTGTGGTGACACGGACTTTCAAGAGAGAACTGGTTACTTACTGACTTCTGATCCCACACCTATAACTGCCTGTGCTTTAAAACCACACCAACCCAGGCCAAGCTGTGGTTGTGCAGGCCTTGGGAGGCCCTGCTCCCAGTCCTGAGTGACTGCAGAGTGGAAGGGGTAGCTGAGCTAGAGGAGGTCTGCAGAACCTCACCATGCAGGGTGGCATTTTCCAAGGAAACAAGCAGGTTCACTTGGTTGCATTTAACCAAGTTGACAGAATGGGAAGAAAGAACAAGAAAATAAACTCAAGGCAAATTGCATTTGATCTGGAAATTATTAATATTTGAGACAATAAAGACAGACCCCCTGAATACTATTTGCATAAAATCCCTCCTCAGAGCCAAACCACACTTTAAAGGACTTCATCTCGAAAGAGCACTGCCGAATTGAAACAGAACTACTACCATGACTAGAGGATTGTGGTGCCAAAAGATGTCAGATTGAACACGAAACAGAATTTTCATTCTTTTGTGTGCTCCATAAATATTAACAACTTGACACCCCATAATGAGAGCAAAATGCACTTAAGCACGGGCAGAAAAACCAAACTAGCCAACCATTCTTCTTTTAGGATTACAATTGGAAATTAGTTGTAGAGGTCAGAGTTTTCCAGCATCAGTGTAGGTTGGGATTAACTCCATGGACATTGTGAGTGCACAAGAGAAGAATTTGGCTTTGCATGGTGCAGGGGTATTGCAAACACCATGTAATAGCCACCCCATCCTTCCAGCCCTCTGCTGGATGGAAGTAGCTGCCAAATCCTTAAGTCAGCCAGCTGGCCTCAGCCAGCGCTTGAGGCCAAAAAGCAGAGGAGAGGGGTGCAGCACAGGGCTACAGAACCTGGCTGGCCTGCTGAGAACCTCTCCTGAAGCAACCTAACACCCACTGTGGCCCAGAGGCACAGCATCACCCCCTTGCATCCATCAGATGTACTGACAGAGTTTGAGAGTCACACAACAAAGAAGAAACGTCAGCGGCTGGGCAAGAAGGGATAGGGAGAGCACAGCAGCCAGGATTTGCTGCAACACATTGCTTTGATTCATACCAGTTGAGCATTTGCCTATCTATTCTCACTTTCCTCATTTATCTGATGGAAGGATCTGTATGTCTTTTGGAAAAAAAGAAGCAATTGTACTCAATTTCATTGTTTAAATCAGAAAAGAAGATTTTTGTATTGGTCCCCATGCCCATCAAAAAAGGTAGAACATTATCCTCCAGGCAAGAACTTCCAACTTCCACCCTCTAAGACATGCAACAAAAAAAAGAACTGGGGGGGGGAAGAAGGGAAAAAAGCCCAAGAAGGTAGACTCCAGCTGGTCTGTTTGGGTTTGACTTGGAATACCCACAAAGCATGGGATGTTCTGAATTCTGTTTTGCTCCAAGCATCTCTCAACAAAACTTTTCTATATATCCCTTGGAGAGAGCTGAACAGGGCAGGAAATTGCCTCTGTGTGTGGAAAGTAGTGGGGAATAAAAGTAGGGAAATAATTCTTTCAATTATTCCCCCACCCACCCCGCAGACCAGCAAAGTCTTTTGCACACACTATCAGGAAAGAAACATTTATAAATATTTAGCTTACTGCCCAGAGTGGAAGTCAATTCTAGCACAGAGAAGGGCACAAGTCGCTAAAATATAGTTCTGTAGTACCTTGCTGCTTCTCTTAAAAATAAAATAAATTTAAAAAGCAGAACGTTGCTACCACCACATTTACCAATGCCTTCACGTATTCTCTTCCACCAATTTTAGAGCCAACTTCAGGAACTGAAATGAGAATTAAAGGGGCAATGGTGCACCAGGTAATAAGAATATTCCTCAACCAATCACAAATATTTAAATTTTTGACTCCTTAAGGCTTTGCAAGTCCCCAGAGAGCCTTTTTAATGCCTGCCCTTTGCTTACCACAGAGTTTCACTTGCTGCGTCTGAGGCAGGAGCAAGCTAACCTCACTGAAGGCTCTGGACACCAAGACGAATAAATAGCTCGGCTTAAGAAAAGCTCCATTTTGATAGTGAGGGTATGCATGAATGCTTTGCCTGCAAGCTCCTGTTGCAGGGATTGGGCCCTGCCTGAGCTCAGCGTTGTTATGCTTCCACATCCTCCTCCAGTGCAGGAGGAAGGCACTGTGGAGTGTTACTTAAACATCTTTGTGATTTATCATTGTATGTGAACAGGGCAGTCTTAGGTACATTTCTGAACCTCAAACTGTATGTTAGAAACACACAGGAGAGACGGTCACAACCTTGAAGAAACATAGAAGACAAAGAATCCTGTTTTTTTCTAGCATTAAATGAAGGCTGTTTAAAGTCTAGGGAACCTAGAAAGCAGCTCCGTGGGGAGATATTTCTGCAATGAGTCTCTAGAAATTATTTGGGGCACCAGTTACTGCCATCATCCTGGCTCTTTCTTTAGCATAACCTTGGAAACACTGACCTTACCCATACCATCAAACACAGCCTACAGGAGCACCTTGTGTACAACTCTTAGACCCTCCTGAAGGGAACTGCCTGGAAAGTCCTACCATCTCCTACTGAGACAAATTGTATTTTCATGCTCTGGTAAATACAAACTGTGGGTGTACCTCCCTCAAGGAAGGGTTAGAGCTCTGCAATGCTCCTAATCTCTAAATTGTTTAGGTAATTTCATTTGACTTTACTGATAGATCAGGAATGTATTTTGCAGAATCATTTACTGATTGCCCATTTTATTCCTTTTGAAGTATTCCCAGAAAGGCAAGGAAAGGACAGGGACATTTTGTTCTATATTGTCTTTCCTCCACTTGCAACCATTAAGATATTTGGCTTTAGGTCTTGTTCAAATTTCCTCTCCCAGTGAAAGAGGGTAATTTCTCTCTCTCTCTCTGCCTCTTGCTGCCCACCACTGCCCTCTCTACTCCCCTGGCAGCTGCTTTAGGAGGACATGCAGGAGTAGCTGTAGGACTATACAGGGGACCAGTGACCCCTGACAGAGGTAACTCACACCAATGCTTCTGGAAGAGGCATACAAGCCACCTCTTACACCATCCCAGTTTTAAAACTCCTGCTACAGCGATGCTCCAAGCTCCCCCAGTTGCCTGTACAACACACTTTCAGTGTTTGCCTCTAGAAAGTGCTTCACCAGGCCAACCTACATTTAAGACATACTCCCTCCCACAAAAAAACAACAACAAAAAAAAGAAGACAGAAAAAGAGCTGTAGAGGATATTGCCATGGTTGTGCAGATACTTTACTGCCCAACCAGCAACACATCCAGGTTAGGAGCTTCTACCTTAACCCCAGCCACTGGACCCCCACAGCCTGTCCTGCTCAGCAGATGCTAGTACCCTTCCCAGGTCTCAGGATGACTTGATCCAACTTTTAATGTAAAAGTACGTAAGAACAATATAAACACATTTATATAAGAAACAAATGTGTGTGTTTTTAAATTAGCTCATTCCACAAACATAGGCTATTGAACAGCCCAATCTGCACATGGGGAAGGCAGCGACGGCCAGGTGCGTGCGTAGGAGAGGGGAAGGATGAAGCAAGGAGGAAAAAACAGGAACAAGCAGCTGACTGCAACGTGAGGATATAGGGGGAAGGAAAGAGGACAGACCCTCTTAACATGGTTCAGCAGCAGACAGGGCTGACCTGTGTCATTGCTGCTGAAGCTAGTGTGAAGCAGAAGGGCAATTCCAGTGCTGTGGGTGGGGATCCTGCAATCCCACCACCACCACCAAGCTTCACTCCTCAGGGGCTTTCTGCAAGCTGCTGGGTCTAGGCAAGTCTGGCATTCACCCGTGTGTGTCTGGAAGCCTGATGGGCTGCCTACACTGTGACTGCCATAGCATTTCACTGGGAATGAACAGGGGCCTGGAAGAGTGGAAAAGAAGCAGCCTGTTATCCTTGAGGGGGGGGGGGGGAGGGGGGG
>VZTL01069426.1:361-23288 GCA_013400535.1 Scopus umbretta | reverse complement strand
TCACCTCTTTTGACTGTCTGGTTGTACTGTGTTTGATGCAGCCCANGGGCTGGTTGTATCGTGTTGGATGCACTCCAGGATGTGGTGTGCCCTCCTGGCTGCCAGGGCACACTGCTGACTCCTCCTGCGCCTGCTGTCAACCAGCACCCCCAGACCCCTTTCTGCAGGGATGCTCTCCAGCCACTTCTCTCCCAGTTTATACCTGTGCCCGCAGTTACTCCATCCTAGGTGCAGGACCCAGCATTTTCACTTGTTAAATTTCATCCCATTAATCATTGCCCAATTCTCCAATCTATCTAGATCCCTCTGCAAGACCTCCTGTCCCTCAAGAGAGTCAACAGCACCTCCCAGTTTGGGATCATCAGCAAACGTGCTAATGGGGCATTCAACTCCTGCATCTAGATCCTTGATATTGAATATATTGAATATATTGAATAGAACTGGCCCTAGAATTGAACCCTGAGGAACATTGCTAGTGACTGGTTGCCAGCCAGATGTAGTCCCATTCACTACAACCCTTTGAGCTCTGCCCTTCAGCCAGTTCTTCACCCAGTGCACTGTGAACCTGCTCATCCCACAGTTGGACAAGCTGTCCAGAAGGATGCTGTGGTGACAGTATCAAAAGCCTTACTAAAATCCAGAAAAACTACATCTACCACCTTCCCTTCATCCACTAGGCAGGTGACCCTATCATAGAAAGATATCAAATTAGTGAAACAGGACTTTCCTTTTGTGAGCCCCATGCTGACTGTGCCTGATTATTCTTTATTATTATATTTTAAATGCCTTTCAATAGTACCCAGTATAAATTTCTCCATAATTTTTCCAGGAACTGACTGATGTTAGACTAACAGGTCTGTAGTTCCCTGGGTCTTCTCTCACACCCTTCTTGTAGATTGGAATAACATTGGCTAGCTTCCAGTCAGCAGGGACCTCTCCAGACTCCCAAGACCTTTGGTAGATGATCGGGAGGGACCCTGCCGTAACATCCACTAGTTCCTTCAGTGCTCTGGGATGAATCCCATCAGGCCCCACAGACTTGAGAACATTCAGCTGATACAGCTGGTCCCTTACAATTTCAGTGTCCACAAATGAAAAGTCTTTTCTTTCTTCCCTTTCATTTCCTTTCTTCCCTTTCTTTTCCTTAAAACAGATATTTAGACACTCATCTTACAACAACCGAGACTATTAAATAGCTTTCATAACTCTATATTTCAAGAGCTGCAAACACCACAAGTATGGATTTTTTTTTGTCCTATCCTATACCTATTAGTCCCAAAATTGTAGTAGCATGTGCATAAATAAAAAAAAGCCCTGCAACTTCTCTAAATGTGTCAGTAGGACATACATATGCACAAATAGTCATCAATGGTTCAAGAAGTTTTATAAGTTGTCTGTGTGATGAAACATTTGTTCAGATCATTTCATTTATTAAGTAGATTTGGTTTTAATTCACATAAGTTGTGCAAGGAGTCCTTCACCTTTAGTAAAAGAAAAATACAACATTATCTATATTATATTTGTTTAGTGCACTCAGGGTTTGAAGCAAAACCTATTGACGGCAATTGAAAAGACTCCAATTGCCGTCAACTGGCTTTGGAATTAGTCTCTTAAGTGCCTGCTATTTGCTGGGGTTTGTGGGTCGGGTAAATGATGTACCATTTTGCTCACTGCTTGCTCGAGCTAGAATAGAGCTGGCATGCTTTCAAAATTCATCCCATAGTGGTATCAGAACAAACTGTTCTACTTCTGTTCAAACTGCACTCAGCATTAGTTTCACTAACTTAAAGTTTCAGACATGAGATGTTGTAACTGGAAAGCTCAAAAGTCGTAAGTATCATTTTCTCTCTCATACTCCATCTCAGCCATTTGTTTTTGCTGGTCGTGCACTCATTAGGAACTGAATTACCAGAGTGGGAAAACAATCCTGTTTGACTTCAGTGGTGATGATACGGCAGCAGTCACCTGTAAAATACTGACACCTGCACATAGCATTAACATTTTAACCACGGGAGACTGTGTTTACTGAAGAGAAGCACATTAACATAACACTTGACATTCATGCCACAATGATGACAGTCACAGAAGACAGAAAGACAAACAGATTGTATTTGATATCTTTCTCCACATGTGGTCAAATATAAAAATATTAGCCATTTATTTCATCTTTTGGTTATGCACAGAGGTAAGTAATATTGCAGTAATTCAAGCTTTAATTTCTAATCTATTTTCTACATGGCTAGACAGAGCCAGAAAGATCAGAGAATAACTGGAGTTAGCTCTGTTCCTAACAGGTGCCAAGGGTTCTAACATAACATCTTTGAGAGGTGTCCTTAGATGTGCACTTTCCTGAGAGAAAAGAAGGAAATCCAAGAGGCATTCTCAGTACTCCCCCTGACTGTTACGGCTCAGTTTCCAGAGTGACGCACAGGAGTCAGCAACTTTCCATTCAAGGATCCTGTGATTTATATAATCTGCTGAACACTTTAGGACAATGCAAATTAAGGACGATGAAATCTACAGCGTACTATGTGGTAAACATTTTTTTCCTTCTTTTGGAGATACACAATATGGTAAGGATACCCATGTTTTCTTACATGAATCCATAAAGGTAAGGAATCATCTAGCTGAAAAGGATCTTTCTTTCTAATTTACATTAGTAAATACAGTGAAATGTCAGCTTCAGTGCTACCAAGTTGTTTAAAAGCAGCTAAGGCCCTGGCTGTCAAATTTTGGTCACAGAAATTTAAATAAACCAGAATGGCCCTGGGAATAATGTTTTATGCTCGTTAGAAAACTGCAAGACTGAAAGTGCCTTTAAAGCCTGTGAAGGCTACAAGTTAGGGAAAAGTCATGTTTTTTAAAGTACAATAGGTTCAATAGATTTTTTTTTTCATCTAAAAGCTTTTATTTGCATCTATTATTTATGGCTATTAAATGACTTATTAATATTGAAGACTAATGCAAACCACAGTATATGGTTCACTTTTTCCGCTAATTAACGATTTAATTTTTTGAAAGGAAGAAAGCAACACTAATGCCAATTGTTACAGTGCGAAGTGGATAGAATAAAGGTGATAGAATAAATGAGTAGGAGTGCTTTGCTTCCATAAAAAGAGTAGCCAATAGATTGTTCAATTAATTGGCCACATAACTTGAAATCAGATGGCTGCAATATTTACTCACTAAAGCTAGAGAAAATATGTCATCATTGAGTATATCTGTACTTCACCATGCAAATGAGGTTACATTTGTTACCCAGACATCAAACATAGAAACACAGGCACACGGAGCACACAGTTTCCTCATGCCCCAATATACACTTTAGGATATCATTATTAATGCATTAAGTGTCTTACAATGTTTCCAGTCATGCTCGACACGGATAATTCTCTGGTATCCTTGCAGAAACTGTCTCAGTGAAGTCAGTGGGATGCAAGGCAGGTAAATGGGGGAAGACCCCATATTCCCAGTGTACTGGTTTTGTTTGGGATAGAGTTAATTTTCTTCATAGTAGCTGGTATGATGCTATGTTTCGGATTTGTGACCAATGTTGATAACACAGGGATGTTTTAGTTTTTGCTGAACAGTGCTTACACAATGTCAAGGTCTTTTCTGCCTTTCACACTGGCCTGCCAGCGAGTAGGCTGGGGGTGCACAAGTTGGGAGGGGACACAGCTGGGACAGCTGACCCCAGCTGACCAAAGGGATATTCCGTCCCATATGATGTGCTGAGCAATAGAAGCTGTGGGTAAGAAGGAGGAAGCAGGGGGGATGTTCAGAGTTACAGCGTTTGTCTTCCCAAACAACCATTACACATGATGTAATGTATATATTATGCCCTGCTTTCCTGGAAATGGCTTAACATCTGCCTGCCACTGGGAAGTAGTAAATTAATTCCTTATTTCTTTTTGCTTGCATGTGCAGCTTTTGCTTTACCTGTTAAACTGCCTTTATCTCAACCCATGAGTTTTCCACTTTCACTGTTCTGATTCTCTCCCCCATCCCACTACAGGGGATGTGAGTGAGAGGCTGTGTAGTGCTTAGCTGCCTGCCAGGGTTAAACCGCAACACCCAGGTACACTAGTAACTGCTCTTTAACTGAACATTTTTCCAAAGCGTTTCTCAAGCTGGGTATACTAGTTGTACAGAATAGGTACATCACAGTGAAAGGTGAACATTAGAAAATGAAAGGAGAAGGTGATAACCCAAGTGGAGGTAGTTCATAAAGAAGATGGAAAAGGGCAACACATGTATTGGGAAAAAAAAAAAAAAAAAGATAAAAAAGAGGAAATACTTCCTCTGAGACAGAACGTAAATGAAAGTAAGGCGTTGAATTGTTAAGCATCAAAATGGAAGTCAGAACTTCAAGTCAAGGGGAAGAAACTGTAGCTAAAGAAGATGAAGTAGGTCTGATAGTGAGATGAGAATGGAACTCTAAGAGACTTGCTAAAATTCTGGTTGATGTCTAATAAAGGTCTGAAAGTATAAAAATGCCTCAAGCTATGGATCCAATTACCCTCTCATTTTTAAGCCTCCTTACAAATTTACCATTTGAATTCTGGCAAGTAGGCCTATCTTCTTGAACTCATTTTTTTTTTAGTTAAAGAAGAAAACTGAAAAAAAAATCTTCAGAAATATTTCTTAGAAAAGAATGCCAAATGGTTCAGATATCTGTGGAAAATACTGTTGTTTTCTACAGATGCTGACTTTTGAGAGTTATATTTCCATATGTGCCACATACTTGGGGGAGGGTTGATACAGAGCACTCCAGAAATATGGCCTATAAGAATACTGCACAGCTTGCAAATGTCTCAGGAAGAACCATTTTGTCTCAGGAATGTAAAATCCTTTTAGATTGTGTGTATATTGCTTTAGTACCTATTCTTCACTTAGGTTAAACATCACAGAATAAAATAGTTTAAGTCAATTGCACTCACAGTTTTATGAATAGAATATAAGTTTGCTGTGCGCTCAAGTTTCCCTGCTTGGAGAGATTCAAATGAAAGTGCAGGTCACAGATGCACGGAGGCAGATATGGTGGACTCAGTCCAAGCTCAGGACTCAAGGTAACATGAAAGTACAGTCTTTGCCTTTTCAGGTGCTTCATCACTGCTGGAATATTTGCATTGCATTCTTCTAGGATGTTTGCTTTCTTTAAGCATTCTTTTGCCTGAACCCAGCTTTATCGCATAACTTTTAGCTCCGTATAAGAGACTCGGATAGTTGGGTTTTATTCCAACAGGAGGTTTGCTGTAGTTGGCTGCAAAGGAGAGCCTCTGTAGCACGTTTTGCTCACCTTTCTTCTTTCCTTCCTCATCTACTGGCAACTATTATTTTGAAAGCAGAAGGTTTCTATTCCTCTGCATCTTGTTTAACTGTAATCACATTCTGTGTGCTAAAACTTGGCTTTTTTTCCTAATCCTTTATTTTTCCCCAGTATTTATTGAAGTGAGCTGGTTTTTTTGAGAAATACTCACTGTCATTTTGGGGAAATACTTTTTGATAGGAAAATGTCTCATGGTCCCAAGCCTGTATTTCTTGATACAAAGGGAAGATCATTAGTGTACGTTTGTTCTTAACTCAGAAACATGCACACCCTTTAGACAGAACTTTTGTTGCATCTAACTTAAATGTTTATTCCAGGCAATTTTTACTATTTTTAAATATCTGGGTTAATAAATTACTAATATCTACAGCTTGCCATTTTAAATCTTGATTCCTACGCACATTTATCATAGGTGTTATCCTTAATCATCAAAGAAGCAGTCTTTACCCCCAAATCTATCCTTCTTCCTATTTGCATTGTTATGTTTACTATTGATGCCTATTCATAGAATCATAAAATCATCGTAGAATCATAGAATCATCGAATGGTTTGGATTGGAAGGGACCGTTAGAGGTCATCTAGCCCAACCCCTCTGCAGTGAGCAGGGACATCTTTAATTAGATCAGGTTGAGCTTTGTCCAACCAATTCCATACATTGGTCTGCTGTCCATCTTCATTCATTAACAGAAGTGATAACTGGTGTGATCAGATTAACTGTATTAATCAAGACGACTGGAAAAGGAAAACATCATTCCTTTTTTATAGCAAGAGAAAAGGAGGAGCCAAAGAAATATTAATTCCTAACTAACTCTGGTACAAGTGATTTACACAGTTCAGTGTTAAAAAACAGAAAAATACTGGAACAAATATTCACACTATTTTAAGCATCTAAAGTATAACTAATAAATAAATAATTGCCCATAAAGATACTCCAGATCCAACTTATATCAAACCAACTTAGTTTTTCTCTGTGGCAGAATTCCAGGTCTCATAGATAAGGTTGTGAATAATGCAGTAACCTCCAGGATCTGGCTCAAGAAAGAAGAAATATATCAGTTTTCAGGCTGCTTTACATGGGTCATTGGTCAAATCTGTCCTCAGTATTTCTAGGGACCTGTTAAATGGTGCAAAATCAGAATTTTGCTTACTTCCTGCTTAGTTGGTATCTTTAGCTCTGTGAAGAAGAGTCCTGACAAAATGGTGAAATGTTTGTCACTTCATTAAGGTAATACATTTGTGGACCATGCCCATTCTTGCTCTTAACTTTTGTAAAGATTTAGTAAATCATTCTATTCACGAAGATACAAGGTAATGCTGATTTATGTCTTCCTTACTTGAGTCTAACATTTCTAATGCCAAAGCAACAACAGAATTTGCCTATTAAAAATTGTAGCTAGGGTTGTTTAAAGGAAGTATGAGCAATAAAGTGTTCTTCATTTTCAATAGCTGATTTTCAGACACTTAGTCCTCAGCACATCCTGAAAACAAAGCCAAAGTTCTACAGCTAACTTAAAACTGGTAGAGGAAAACACAGCAAATTATTACTTTCTTCTAAAATGTCACTGATCTTTCATAACAATTTTTTTAACTAAGACTTTTATTCATATGTACATACATCCATAAACTCAGTTTTTGACCTTGCTTACTTTTTTGTCTGTAGTTTTTTATACGTGCAAGGAGGATACTAGCAGTTGTATGTATGTATGTCTATCATTAGAACACTCTTGTGTAGAGTGAAAGCAAACGCACAAATGACTGAGAAAGTAAAACTGAAAACACAGACCACAAGATGAAGGCCCTTACTAGTCAAAAAGTTATTTGCACAGTACTTGAAGTCAGAGTGAAGAATGTTTCCTTTTCTGTTCACTTGAGTTATAAGCAACTGAAAACAGAAGTCTATAAAGGAAATGACGGCAACTCTGCACTTATTGTATTGGCATTACTAAAACACAGCAAAAGCTAGATGAAATAAAGTATACTATATTATTCTTGGAAATGAGTGCAAATGGCATTATTTTAAACAACAAACCAAATAAATAAATAAATAACAGAAACCTGACAGCTTACATTATGCTGTGAAATTCAGCGTGCTTATTCCACTAATGTAATCGTTTTTTCATTCAAAGTAACCCCACGCTCTACAAAGCCTTTTTAATAATTACTGCTGTTTCTCATCATAAATTTCCACATGAGTTATAGCTGCAGATTAAATTTAATATTCGCAGTTCTGTAGACGTCATTTGACTACTCCCTCTCCTTTTCCCAGCTCTTTCAAACTGAGTATTAATTTACCACGATTACTGCTTTGGAATGGTCATATGTCTGGACCCTCTCCTGTAGCACTCACACAAATGCCATTTCCACTGCTCTTTGTAAAAAATCCCTTCAATCAGTGGTTAGACTTTCAACTCAGTTAATGCCCTCTTTTCCCAGGTAAAAACATAATTTCCTTTCTAAAGTGTGGAGCTCTATGACAAGATTACTTATGAGGGTTTTGGTTTTCAAGATCTCACCAGGACTCCTATAATATCTGCAGACAAAATTCAATAGTATCTACAAACAGGAGTTTCAAAGGACCCTGTTCAAGTTAGGTGTGAACCCTAAAACTCAATGAGTATGTATCTTTCTTCAGAACCTTTGAAAATTCCAGCTACATTTTAAGAAAAATGCAAAAATAAATTCCAGCAGTTAACCAGAACAGGACAAACTTGAAGTCTTTTCTGAATACATAAACATAAAAGTACAAAATCTCCCCTTCAGTAGAACTGGAATTTCAAACTTGATATCTCTCAGCTTACTTAGCTGAGCCATGAATGACCAGAATGTAATATTATAATTAGCATTTGTATGGAATTTTTCTTTACATTTCTTAAAATTGTATTAATTTTATGTGTGCTTTGTTTAAGAAACAATTAAAATGTTGGCTTTGAAATGGTTTCCATTTTCCAAATAACCATAATGTAACAAAAATTCAGAAAGAAATTTAAATTATTTTCAGTAGAATAAAGATTTGGACAGTCTTTTTTCTTTTAGTTACACACAATGGATTACAAGTTCTATAAGTAGGTTTTTCATGCACTGTTTATACTTACTGTCCTCTCACCATTAATCCATTTCTAACTTGTATCCCATGAATACCTTCAATGGTATTTATTAGAATACTTTTAGAACTAGAATTAGAATTAAAATTCATTAGAAACAAGCCCTGTTTATTTCTTTTCCATTAATTTTTCCCACTACACTGTCAGTCCTTCTGGAAACACAGCTGAAAGGGAGCTCATTAGAAGCAAAATTTGTTTTGAGGAGGACTTTAATGTTTTGTGGTTTATGACTTTCTGGGATTAAAACTGATGAATTTATGGGTTTTCGTATGAAAGAAATACCTCCTTCCTTGAGAGGAACACTGCAGTTTCCAGAAGACAAAAAGACATCAGGTCAAATATTTATAATATCTTCCTCTTATAAAAAATAGAATCAATTTTAGACAATTCAAAAACGTTCTTAACGGCTTTCAGGCCACATACAACAGTACAGCATGAGATTTCTAAATCCCATAATTTAAGAGCTCATTGCTTTCATCTGAACATGTTTCTGAGATGGTGTTACTGCTTCTGAGTCTCAAGCTTGAGCTCTACTACGCTGTGAGGGTGTACCAATGTGGGTTTGGGCTGGCTTAGGAATTGCTTCACGTGTGGGCCTCTGCATGGTGCGGTGCCACCCAGAGTAATGCAGGCATTTGGCTCTGCTAGGGGCATGACATGAGGACTAGCAATAGTCTAACACGCCTCTAAGTGATTTCTCGAAATACTTTTAAACCGACGGCATGCACAGCATACTCACTGTGATGCAAATTTATATTTTTTTTAATGAAAAAAGGAAAATATTTGAAAATTATGTGCAAACCAGCAGGTGGTAGCAGAAGATCCTCATTCAAAAGCTCCTTAGACAGCTGCAGCTGGTACAAGGACGATAACTGCTTACCCTCACCACCTGGTGTAGGTCATTCTGGAGAGTCATTCCTGGCTCCTCGGAGAAACTCCAAATGAGATCCCCACATTGCATTGGAGACCTCACTCCAGCGGTTTGGTACTCAACTGTCATTTATTGACTGATAACGGTGGCTTTATGGACTAGGTCATCGGACATTTTAGTATTTTGAACACTACTGAAATTTGTGAAATGTGAAAAAAACTAGAAATGAGGAACAGGCATGGGCTCTAAACTGATGACATGGCTGCTTTCATAAAGTAGTAACACATCCCATTTCCTTGTTTTCGTTCTCTGCTTCTCCCTTCTAACTTTATCGACATTAAGTACTTCCAAAAAGTCTTTGAATTAACTTTCAGGCTACTACGATGATCTACACACGGTTCGTTTTTATCATTGATTTCTTCCCTTTTATAGCAGCTTCCAGAAATTCTATTTCTGTTTTTCTTTTAGACCTCTTAGTCTGTTTGTAAGCCTTTACATAGGATTTATCGCTCTACTGGGTTTACATATCAAGGTGCCAGCGGCGGCAGCAGCGGTGCGGGGGCTTCCTGGCGGCCCCCGTGCGGGGCTTCCTGGCGGCCTCTGCGCGGCCCCCGCCGGCTCCCGCCGGCTCCCCGGGCCCCCGGGCGGGGCCGNTAAGGAAGGCCACAAATGTGAGGTCAGCAGTGATAAAAGGGAGGATTTTTTCCCCAGAAGGCACTGAAAAACTGGACAAATGCAGAAATACAGCAACTGGAGGAATGGTAATTCCGGCAGGGGGAGATTGTGACCGCTGTCTCAATTGAGGGAGGAAAGGACTCTACCCCCCGACACTCCTTTAGAGTATGCGCAGTGAATTAAAATCTCACTGTAGCTTTAAAATTAAGCGGAAAAAGCTACAGAGCAATGGGAGGAGAAGTCCAATGCACAGTCCAGTGGCTATTTGTTGGATAGGTGTGGTATGTTAACTGTCACCTGGAGGTATCAAAAGGAACATGAGTGTGTATGCACATCAGGCGGAGCAATCCCTCATGCATCCACGCCTGCAATAAAGAGAATGCCTGCTTCTTAATGCCTCGTTGGCGTTAAGGGGTGTATTCCCGATTTCAGTGACATCACTGTCCAACTCTTATTTCAGTTGGCAATAGATTAATTTTCCCCGAGCCGAGTCTGTTTTGCCCGTGACGGTAACACAGTAACGGGCAAGTGATCTCCCTCTCTTTATCCCTACCCACAAGTTTTTTCCATCTTACTCCCTCCTTCTGTCCTCTTGAGGGGGAATGAGAGCGTGAGTGGGTGGGTGTCTGGCAGCCATCCAAAGTTAATCCACAACAAGCACAATGACTCTCCTTTCGTATTTGTGATTTATTGGAATCCATGTAGGGTATGGGTAAAAATGACACAGACAGCAATGATGAAGGCCCAAATCAGGCAGAGTCTTGAGCCCCTGCTCTCTCTTCCAAAGAGGAAGAAAGGAAGTAATTTTAGAAGTGGGATGAAGTCTGCTAAAATCTTACAGTTCATCTTATAACTAAGAGACACGATGTCATAAGAGGTGGTATAAGGCACTAGATGGATACAGAGATAGTAATAGGTTGTACCCTTTTTCCTTTTTTTTGTCTCTAGCCTTCCTCTCCTGTGCCATCCTCTTCCTCCTCAGAATGATGATCAAGCCTCTCCCGACTTCTTCCTTTCTCCACAACACAGTACCCATCTCAGGTAGCTTCCAAGCAAACATCTTGCTTCTCACGTTCCTCAGTCCAGTCTTGTCAGGCTCCAAGTCAGTGCTTTTACTTTTTTAGCAGCTAGGCAAGTCTGCGATGTGAGAAAAGGTACAGAAGTGTTCTTTGTTAGCTAGAAAGACATTTCTGAGCTTATTGTGAAAATGCTTCTGTTTCCACCACTGAAGAGATTTATTTAATCTTCAGGGAAGACATTCACTTTCTGGGAGTTTCTTTGCAACTGCAGATATTTTTAGTCTCTTTGTTGACATTAGTTATCGTATAGTTTTGCTTCTTCCTGCACTTACTTTCTTTTCATTTTCTTCCTCTGGAAGACTGGTTTGTAAATATTCCAGACCTCTATAAAGAATGTTGCAACTATTTTGCAAATTATTTACTGCACTACTCCTTCAAGAACGACATGGATTTTTTTGCTCACCTTGAGGTAGTGACTTACTTAAAACACTCAATTTGCTGAACTGTATCTGCTGGTTTTATGTAGTGTTACAGTTATTGGAGTCAGCTGAAGAACTCAAGACTCTCTAGAATTGGAATCTGAAATAAGACTCTAAAGATTTTTTTTTAATTTTAATCTAAAATAAAGGTTTTCGATTTATCATTTTGATGTGATTAATTTCTCCTGATAGTCTGAGAGGGGCTCAGTTGTATTATTCTGCAAGGTGTGATTTTTCTTATTCCGTCCATTTTCTCTGCCTTTTGCCTGGAACGTGTGTCAAGAGCAATGAGAAAGACTGTAAGATAATATTTTAATTTTATGGGTCAGGTTGTATCTCTGCCCTGAACATTGAAGAAAGTGTATGGTTTGCAGCCACAGCAGCTTCCTCCTACGGCCTACTCTAATACTTTCAAATGGTGTAAATGTTTATTCAGATTTTACAGTTGGGAACATGACAAACTACTAAATGATACATAGGCGTTGAAAAGAAACAAAGTATTTTTATTCTCTTGAATATATCATTTATACATATTCTGTATGCAGACTTCTATTTTGAACTAGACTTTAAAACAATACTCTAAATAAGCTGTCAGCAAACAGTTAATACTTTATTTGACTGTTTTCACACAAATGTAACATGTGACAGCAGAAAAAGAAGACAATCAAGCTATATACAAAAAATATTAATCTATAAACCACAAATGCAGTTTAAGTAAAATGTCATACCCGGAGCTAAAACAAACATTCTATTTTCAATTATTTTGATGGCTTGGTTATTGATTCCTGATTTTTTGTGTGTGTGTGCAGACAACCTTATACACACATAAAAAGAACAATTTGCTATAAGGTGACTCATCCTTACTGCATACAAATATCTGTAAGTTGAACTCTCAAAAAAAAGATGAACTCTTCTAAAGCTTGTATCTCACTTCTTTTTTTTTTTATTTAAAAAAACCCACAAGACAAAAAAATATTTCAAGCTACTTAGATGAAAACTGATACTGTGTTAGCCTACTCAAATGCACAGTCACAGAATAATAAGAAAGTAATTTGAAATTGTAAAAAGGTGGTACATGGTTAACTTTGGTGCTTTTAGATAATTAGCTAATGTTTTTTAGCTCCAAGTATGGTACATTTTCCTAGTGGTGACATGCTAATTAAGATGAACTGATAGAATTTGCTGACGGTGATTAAATAATGTAAATAATCAAATTGTTCTTGACAAAATATTGGTAGGTATAATGAAGAAACACATTATGTGATATTATTGGTACAATTTTTTATTTTACCTTTGTTGTTCTGATTGGTTTAACAGTGCATCAAGGTATCTTCTTACTGACTTTAGGCACAAAACTCTATTTCAGGGCCAAAAATGTGTTTGTTATTTGAGTTTAAAATCCATTAATTTGCAAGTCAGAAAGACAGAGCAGATGTAAAATTGCAGCAAGCTTTTTTATAAAAACAAAAAGTCATGTGACCCTTTTTAAAATTTATTATTGTCGTAGGTAATTTATTGTAAAAATAATTTTACACTATATATATATTTGTACATCACACTGTAAAAAACCACAATAATTTCAGCCCAAATGTATTATATTTTAATAGATTCAGAATGTGGGAATATGAATTTCTCAGAAGTTATTGCAACCTTCTCAGTGGTGTTCAGTCAGGAACAATATTTATTTAGTCCTTAAGAGGGGACAGTTTTACATAATGCTGGAAGACGTTATTATTCTAACCAATGTAATTTGGAACATCTGATATAAATCATCTCAGTTTCCCTGGTGTGTAAATGCAAAACACTTAATTCCTCTGAGTATGAAATGATAACACATACCTCCTGTTCAGAGATGAGCAGATCATGTTCAGGAAAAAGCAAGGCGAGACTGCCATTTTCATGTTCCATACAGAATAAAAATGCAGTTGTTGTTTTGTTGGGGGTTTTTTTAATTGGTAAAAAGTTTTGTAAAACTCCTTTTATCTCCTGCATGTTGGTCTCTGGAAGCATGTGTGAAAATTCACCCTTTTTTGATGATGTATGCAGAATTTGAGGCAAACGCTGATGAGAAACTGAATCCCCCTGGAATGGTTCAAGAGGTTGTCCTGTTGTATCTTCTTTGTCCATAGTCCTGCCATCTCCCCTCCCCTATTTATTTGCACTTTTGGGTTCATGATCCTGATTTCTAACTAGCTGTTATTTGGCATCTTTTGTGGTCGCCACAGCTGGACTGGCTGACAGACAAGAGAGACAGTGTTGGACAAAGGCGCCTTACCCACTTGATACACTGATGCGGTAGAGCAGCAAGGTGTCACTTGAACACAGTCAGTGAAAAAAAGACGGGCAGAAAACTGGTCTGTCCTGAGATACATCCACCATCTTATAATCGGCTGCCAAATCCAGTCTCTCCTGAATAAACAGGAAATGTGAAAGAGAGGACAATTTGGTAAGTATTCTATGAAGATAAATCTCATCTATTAGTTGTTGTTCTACTGTAATTATAAAACAATGGGATCACTGAAACTTTGCTTCTAGTCAAAACATTTAAAAACATGATGGTTTTGCCTTTGCAACATAGTAAAATGCCTTTTCCAGTGTAAGTTGCCCTTGTTAACTCAGTTACAGAGTCATAGAATTATACATTTGAATAAATTGATCTGAATATAAAATAGTCTGCATTATAGCATCCAACATCACTACAAAAACACAGCACACATCTTTCTATTAAAGTTATGGATTCTTTTTTTTTCTTTTCTTTACTTTTTTTTCAGTCAGCCGATTGTATCCTGGCTGTTTTTTTTTTTAAGAAATAATTAACGGTTCAATGAACAAACCAAGTGGGGCTGTATACTAAAAATCTGAGTTTAATCTTAGGAGTTTAGTAGAAACAGTATCTTTACAGAAAATGCAAAACAAGCAGAGGACTGTCAACCCCAGGAGCCTTTTTTGAGCTTTAAGGTATTTAATAGCAGCTCTCGTTTCCTTAGTGGGTACTGGGAGATCTAACTCTTTGCTTTTCTCATGATCTAGTGCCAATTTAGGGAATGCCTTTGGGTGAACTCCATTTCATACGAAAACAAAATGAAAACCTCTATTTAAGCATTACTGTCTTTTTTAAAAACTTCATTCTCTCTTTCCCTTCAGAATTCATCATGGCCAGGTCATTTTTACGTTTCTTGGCATTTGAACAGTTCCTAATTGATAGGTGTCTGGATATATATACCCTTTTGAATAATCTGTAACATTCAAAGCAAAAATAAACTAATCATTCTCATCTATGTTGAGCATTTTCTGTGCATATTTGGGGCAGAGCTCTTCGTTTAGGTCATGTTGATACTTGAACTGTTTTTGAGCTCAGCAAATCCAAGTCAAGGATTGAGAGCAAACTGCATAGCTTTTGCTGATATGAAAAGGGACTCTGACGTGGTGAGCTGACCTGGATTTCAGCTTGATGGAAAACCCTACATTTTCTGATGCAAAAGCCAAGAAACAGCCAGCTGTTCTGATAGCTTCAGAAAAACAAAAATACACTGTGCATGATGGAGTAGAGATTGTCAGAATCACTGCTGGTCTCTCCTCTCCGATACTGCAAAGGCGTATTCTAGCTTCATGATTTACCTGAATATCGTGGCTAAGAAGGTTTGCAATCTTAAATTGGGCTTTGAAGTCACTGTGGAACTGTGGGAGAGATGTTTTGCTCCTCCAGGCCGTGTTGGTTTGAGATTACAAAATGGGACAGAGAAGAATTTCAGTTTGCAAATGAATGCACACCAGAGCAAAATCTTCTGCTACTGAAAGATCAAACTGCTGCTTCTGCAACCAGGTTAGAAGTAATCACCAATTTAAATGTTGTGAATGGTCAATGGTCATTTAAGGAGAGGCAGCTTTTTTATCCAGAAAACTAGGTATTCAGCATGAAATTGAGTTCTCTTCCTTCCCTCATTCTAACAGCGAACTCCTTTATTACCCTTCCCACATTTCTGTGCAGACCTAGATGCAATCACAGAAGAATTTTAGTAATCTTAATGTAAAAGGTATTTATAATTTCAGGGATTATCACACACGCCAAGAAATATTAACTGCTCTGGCAAATTTGACTGTGGTAGTCCTACCTATCTCATGATCTACAACCTAGAAAAAGAAAGCAGGGTTTCTCAACAATGTGTCTTAAAGATGCCCAGAAGTAACACTTGACTGAGTGCAACTTCCTGGCCAATTCCTCTGTATTCTTCTGTACGCCTATTTAAAGAGTCAGCTTTAGTTATGACTCCTGCAGTCAGATTGGCCAAAGCAGTTAACAATGCTCTAAGCACTGTGATAATCCCTAGAAATTATGAAAACTCTTTTGAGTAACTATGTGCTTTAGAGTTAGGGTAAATCAGGATTTAGGCAGGTGTTCCTCCAGCAGTAGTTTACTAATGTGAAATGACTATAGGGCACTCTGAGAGAGACTCCGTGTTTCACGTATCTGCCAGATGTTGGTCATGGGAAGCTACTGCAGGGTGGAAAGTTCACTCCTATGAAGGGGAGGAGTGTTCCTCCATCACTCCATTGGAATGGGAGCGCTCTGCTCATGCCTGGGCCCAAGCTAAGGAGTAGTGTTTTCACTCTCGAAATCTCAGTAACGAGTGGTGTCACTCAAGGGTCCATACGGGGATCGGTACTATTCAATATCTTCATCATGGCATAGTGGGATTGGCCTGTAGTGACAGGACAAAGGTCAATGGTTTTAAACTGAAAGAGGGTAGATTTAGATTAGATATAAGGAAGAAATATTTTATGATGAAGGTGGTGGGACACTGGAACAGGTTGCCCAGAGAACCTGTGGATGCCCCATCACTGGAAGTGTTCAAGGTCAGGTTGGATGGGGCTTTGAGCAACGTGATCTAGTGAAAGGTGTCCCTGTCCACAGCAGGGGGGGGCTGACTAAATGATCTTTAAAGGTCCCTTCCAACCGAAGTCATAGAATCATAGAATCATTAAGGTTGGAAAAGACCTCTGAGATCATCTGGTCCAACCGTCAACCCAACACCACCATGCCTACTAAACCATGTCCTGAAGTGCCACATCCACACATTTTTTGAATACCTCCAGGGATTGGGGACTCCACCCCCTCCCTGGGTAGCCTATTCCAATGCCTCACCACTCTTTCAGTAAGTATCAGTAATATCCAATCTAAACCTCCTCTGGCACAACTTGAGGCCATTTCCTCTCGTCCTAAGTCATTCTATGATTGTATGGTTCTATGAAAACACCATGTGCGTTCAGTGCTTGTACCCAGCCCAACCACAGTGACACTAATTGAAACAAATATTTCATGTTTTTGCTCCTCCACACTTCTGCATATGCCTGTGCTAAACTCCAGTGCAGTTCCTTGATGGCTTGCCATTAATCTCATATTTTCTCTCATAAAGTACCTTATATGAGTAGCCGGAGTTGTTTAATTCAAGACCTGATAATAATACAGTATTTTGCCTTTTGGGGGGGTGGGATAAGGGCAGTGGATAGGAATCATCCTGGTGTCAGATGTTGTCTTGTAAGCTGAATTAAAACCTGGTCATTAAAACCTCTCTTGAGTAAAATTATAATCCTTTACATTTTTGCTGGACCCTGTTGAGAAAATCGTGCTTGACACCTATTTCTCAAGGGTTTTTAATTTATTTAGAAAGAAAATTAGTCTCCTGGAAAAAGGCAACAGAGCATTTCATGAATTTAAAAACAATCAAATGGATTTGACCTCTTAATGGGTGGGTTTATTCCTTTTGCATCCCATGAAGCTCATTTAAATTTGGTGGCAACCCTGAGAGTACTATGAAATAATAAAGTAGATTTTGTAATGCAGCTTGTTTTCTACTTCTAGATTGTAAAGAACTATATGCATTTATGCATAGAACAACATGCTGAAGCAGACTACCACTGACAGATAGTCTTAATATTGATGAATTTAAATATGACTAAAATTATCTTTCATAATACTGAAGTAGGAGTTGTTCATTATGAGGTGAAATTCTGTAATGCTCTGTTGGTTCCTTACAGCTACTTAATAAGCATAATTGAGGGCATTTGTCATGTTCATCTCTTTCTAGACATTCTTTGCTTCCCTTCCTGCCATTTCTGATGCTTCTCAACAGTGAGTAAAGCAGTTCGTCATCTATTTAAAATCTGGCTTTGTGGTGGAAGTTGAGATTCCCCATTTTTACAAATCCTTGATATTAGGTGATTCTTGTTATTAAGTTTAGTTGTGGGTTTCATGCTTGGATACAAAATGTCACTTTGTGGGTACTTGTTATTTGCTAGTAAGTCAGCCATGCACGTCTAGGCACTCGTACAACTTCCAGTAAGACATCTGTGCGTGTGTAAGCATACTTGTGCTCTCCTTTCAGCCTGTACACATTTATAGCAAATAGTGAAGTAACTGCAGCCATAATATATAGCTGCTTTTAAAGACACAATTAACATTTTCTGTATAAATTACGTTAACCTTTTGTGTTTTATGGAAAGAGCACAATAATGCAATTGATTATCCCCTTTACACTTCTTAAGAAAAATGTCTAAAACTACATTACAAACTCAAAATACTAGCATTTTAGGTTAATAAAGACCACACAATCAATTACTTTAACATTATTATCTTCAAGTTACTGTGCTATGTATACTTAACTATGTTTTAATTATTGATTTCTCCCAGTTTTTAGATTGCATTTATTCTGTTAGCTTATAACTTATAACCTGCACACTAAACTAGTTGTGTTTTCTTTATGCTTTTTGATAATTTGCTTACAATAATTTAAGGATGTCTTATGATGAGATAATTTTTAAAGGACAGTAGAATGCTTTAAAGACCAGCATAATTATGCTTTTATTTACACTTCCATGAAATTCAGTGAGATTAATAAAATTTATAGCGCTCTTGTAGAAAGACAGGTAGAAAAAAATGCTACTGGGCTGATAAATTACAAATAATACAGTTATAGTTAAGACATTTAATATATCACTGACCAGTTCAGTTGAGGCTGCATTCACTCATAAAATTGCGACTTGGGAACAAAATTCCAGGAGGTAGGCACCCATAACACACTGTATACTACATAAATATACTGTAACAGGCTATATTATACAATTAGACTACTTTGAAAATTAAAACTAAAATAACTATTTCAGTCAAACATTTAAGAAAATAATTAGGAGAAAATATTCACTAACCTGAGAAAACCTCTTTATAAAATTCTTCAGACTACCTTTCTATATCTGTTATGAGTAATCAACAAGTAATATTAGAAATATCCATTATCTTGTGAGACATATGTTGTCATCATCCACAACATGAAAAAATGAGGCTGTTAAGAAACAAAGCAAGTAAACTTGGTGAGTTCATGTGCAAATATTGTTTGATATAGTTAGAAATTTTATAATATCAGCTAGCATACTTTCTACAGCAAACTGAATATATGTTTATATCTGTTTTCTCATACCTGTCATTATTGCCTTGCTGTCGCATTCAGTACTGTCATTTAGAAAACTAGGATAAGGGATGTACTCAAAATGACCTAGAGAGTGAACATAGAAATAAAGGTGATCTTCTATAACATTAACCAAATACTACTAGCATGTAACCTTTGGGGTCATATTTTGCAGTGATTAGTTATGCCACCTATGTAGATACTACAAATGGGAAGAGGGAAAGACGTTGATGGCAACAAAATAATTAGGATTTGAAACTGCTGAAAAGAAGAAGAGGAAGAGAAGGACTCCAAGAAAAAAAAAAAAAAGCAGTCATCTGCAGAATTAAAAAGGAATATAGAGTGCTTTTGATCAGTTTAGGTCCATTTCTAGGTAGAAGTTAAAGGCTTAATACAAATGCTGTTATAAAATGTCTTTCTGGATTTTTCTGTAGTGTTTTTAAGTTCAGCTTTTGAAGGAAGCAGAGCAGGGAATAGACTCTGGATTTTTAAAATTTTGAGCAGTGTCAAAACAAGATTACTGATACACAGCTCTTTTAAGGACCTAAAATTCTATGTTAGATTGAAGACACTTAAAAAAAAAAAAAGTTAAATAGTTAAATTGTAATGTATAGTTTCAGCTTTAGAAATTTTCTTTGCTTTGTAAAACACAGCTTTGAAATGCTTGATCAGTTCTCTGTCAGAGCAAGGAAACCTGGACATACTTACAAAATTCTGTGAAAAACTTTGTATCCCTAAAAAATAAAAATAAGAATTATGCCTCATCCATGGAACTTATTTTTCTGTGTTACAGCAATTCATGGCCAAATAGGAAAAGATGAAACATGAAGGCAACATGCTTTCTTCATCTTTGGCAACAGTGTAACTGTTACCAGCCTGTCAGTGTTCACAGCTCAATTGGAATTTTGAAATACTGGAGATAGCTCAGAAGCCCATGAGAATAATTGAAGTTTTGGGAAACTTTTCTGTAGCAAATACCTCAGGGAGTTCGATCTTCTTAATTTATCAAAGAAAAAGTTGATCAGATTCTGAGTATCTCTATAAAAAATGCTTCTCAAATCTAGCAGGCAGTGTCATATAAGAAGATAATGGAAGGTAAAACTAGACCAAATCAGACTACAAATAAAGACAAATTTTTAGGAGTCTGAATCATTGGAACATCTTGTCAAATTGTTGTTAGATCATTCATCAGTGAACACTCTAAAATCAAGATTATTTGAATTTTATTTTGTCCTGAAGATGGATAGTCCAGTTTGGCTGCAGAAGTTTTATGACACAAAGTATTATGAATCAGCTTACAACAATGGATGTTGTAATCTATGTTTCTACTTCCATTCCCAACACAGTAAGAACTTAACAGCAAGTATGAAATAGACATGCATCTATTTCAACAGCAAATGTTGGCAAAGCATCAAAATAGTTCACAGAGCATCAACGAATAAGATAAAAACAGCTGTACAGATTTTTTAATGCAAAGAGTAAGATACAAACATCTGTAGACATTTTCTGATACTTGAACCTGTCTAGTCTCATGTCTTGCACTGCCTGTGACAGTTTTTTTTCTAATTTTGAGAAAAAGCAACTAACAAACCTTTTAATAGTCATTGTTCATTTTTTTTTGTCACTGCACCAATATATAAGAAAAAGAGATAGCAAAAGAAACTGACAAAAAGTGGTGTTTGTCTTAATTTACCAACATCGACATGTTGTTGGCTTATGTATATTTTTGCTGTTGCTGTTTTTGTAACAGCAGCATCATTGCAATTCATGGGAAAGTCATAAAAATATTTGAATGAAAAAATAATTTCCTGAGTAGTCTTTAAAGCTGTTTCGGTAGAACTTAAACAATTTCCTTTGTCTTTTTCCCCCAGTTCCAATACAGAAACATAACAGCTCATTCAGCTGAAACACTGATAACTGTATTTCAAAGCATTTTCAAGGCAAAGAACTAGTATGATTCTGGTAAAAAGTAAGTTTTTTGAAAGACTGGCAAAATACATATAGGAAATAAAAAATGAATCCTCTACATGGGTTTTTCATAACGAGCATTTATAACAAATGGTTCAGCTTCTCACCAAGCTCTGTTAATTGTTTTTCCTTAGTATCCTGAGACCACAATTTTTAACTCTCTCTCTGAGATCTGGAGGCCAAACATTTGTCAGCTGCCCAATTTGTTGTGAAAATGTTAGCTCTCTAGTGAAATTTTAATGTTTCAAAATGTCTCTTTCATATTAGACTTGTTTTGCCAGTGTTATAAAATGTGTATTCCTATGAGAGGACACAAAAGGATCTCAGTGCTTAAAGTTAAATATGTTTTGCAATGGAAGGAAAAGAGAATCTGAGAAGCAGATTTCTGTCTGAAAGTGCAAAGCAGCTGATCTTCAGATTATTAGTTTTTCTGTGGAAAGAAAAAAGTCTCTCTTTTGGCTGATAATATTTTGCTTGACAATTAATTTTACCATAGTAATTCTCAGTGCTACATTACTAGAGCAAGAAATGGCTAGCACTTCCTGGTATCACTATACTATATGTTCAGACATACAGAATTTAGAACAATATTGGAAGTAACGATGGCAATAGTTAATGTCTTTAAACAGAATGCATTTTTTATGCTGATCATGGTGAGATGATTTATGTCCAGTTCAGTAGTGGCCAGAAAGCTTTTATTAGAATTAAAGTTTTCAAATTCCTAATTCCTAGTGGATATGTAGCCACATAGAAACCTCATCAAGGGCATCTTTGTGGAATAAGCGCAGCACAAGCTACCATATAGAGCAAGAAAACAAAGCTGTTTCTGTTACCTGGAGCTTTTATCTTGTGCTTCTAGGACTTTCCCATCTGTAGTCTGGCAAATCTCTTAGATAAGATTTTGGGCGGATTGCCTAGGCTTAGACTTAGGTTCTCAAAGAAGGTCTCTGGCATGAATAAGTGCATAAATTCAAAACTATTATTGCAAAAAACCTAACAAGTCTAAGCACACCAGGCACTATATTAATGTTGCCTTGGAAGACATTTCTGCTTTTGAGCATGCAGAAAAGTCCTTCAGTCTTGATAGCCCCAGCCCGTGGCTGACACATTGTCATGGCCAGAAAGAGATTCCTCTCCTGCAGGGCTCAGTCCACAGGCATTCTCACACCATCCCTTTGGCTCAGCAACAACACTTGACCAAAAACCTGTAAACCTAAGTATTCAGCTCACTACTACTGCCCTCCTACTTTCTTGCCCAACCTTTAGTTCTTTTCTGCAGAGTTGAACAGCTTTAACAAGAAGGAACTAGCAGAGCCTTATGTCTCCCTTTATAATGGCTCATATTCTAGTAATTACAGCACACCTCTGAGAGCAGGGAGAAGTGCATCTGTAGTCCATCCAGCAGGATCCCTACCCCCAGTCTTCCACATGTCTCTTGCCCACCTAACCATTAGGTGGATTTATTAGCATGTGCTGTCTCTGTCTCCGCTTCTATGATTTCGTTCCTCAACACTGTCTTTTGGCTAACCCTAAACTGCTCTTTTCTTACTAGGTATGATCTAAAATCATCAGCCAGCTTTGTAACATGCAACTCTTCCCAAATACCTGATGGTGAGCGTAGGTGCAGACACAGTGTTTTGGGCTCCATTCTTCATGCCTGGCTAAGGCACCCAAGTAGGTGATGTAATTTTCAGTGAACCCTAATCTAAGTTCCTTTTTTTAACCTGTATGAGCCTTGCTTCTCTTTCTCCAAATCTGAGGTTAAAAAAAAATATATATATTCATAGTTGAACATGCCAGAGAAGATAAACACAATGGTTACTTTTCGAAAGAAAATATAAAAAGGATCATACCTGTAACCCTCCTTACATGTTTTAGACACAATTAATGTGCCTGTTTAGAAAAAATTAAATACAATATACCACACTTCAAACTACAGTCCATAAACCCAACATATTTTTAAACCTCTGGGGGAGGGGAAAATGCAGCAGATAAAAAATGCCACTGAACCTTAACTACAGCTTT
>VZTL01069422.1:14684-29517 GCA_013400535.1 Scopus umbretta | reverse complement strand
TGAAAAATGTTTATTTCATTTAAAATAAAAAAAAAAAAAAAAAAAAAAAAAAGGAAATGGCATCTGCACTGTGTATGAGAAGTCCTTATGACTTCCTCGGGTGCTCACTATTAAGCATGACTGGGCCCCTAAGCTGGAACAGTGGGCAAGGTAGGTGAAATTAAGAAAAACATCACAATTCTTTAAATCAGCTTAATCCCATCCTTAAATAGGTTAATTTGTTTTTGCACTTTTGCTCTGCGTAGTAGTTTTGACACTTTTGTTCAGCAGTAGTGTAGGAGTTCAGTGTAGTTAGGTGGTCAATAATTCCAGCTGCCATTGGACTTCACACTGAGATGTGATAATATCTCAATCTGACACCAGTTTTTCTCACTGTTTTGAAATCTGTCAGATAATTTGTCACATTGAGTCCAAATTTATGAGTCATAGCCATTTCCTAGACAAGATTATTGCATATCCTCCCCATCTGTCTCTTAGTGTAGTGAAATGCTAGCGCTCAGCAATACCATATTTCTTTTATTGAGTTACTGCAGTGCTTGAGTTAAAGTCCTACTGGCTAACTATTTTGCTTGCTGTGTCTTTAGGACTCAGGAAAGGTGTCAGACTTTCAGAAATGGGAATTAAAATTTTCATTTTTTTCCCCTCAGAAAGCAGGATTAGAAGGGGCAGCCCATCCTGTCGGTGGCTTAACTACATTTAAACTTTTGCTAATACATTCAACAGAATAAATATTCAATTTTTTTTCCTTCTTTTTTTTCTGAAGACAGTGATATGTAAATGAAGACTGTGCCTTTCATAATTTTTTTAAACACAGAAGTGAATCTTTACTATGTTCTTAAAAATCTCTTACAAGTCTGCATACAAATCAGATTTGGTATTCAGTTTATTCTAATAACCTAAGCTACATGTAAAAGATGCTGATGTACTTTAGAAGAAAGATACTGTACTTTAATAATTAACAAGGCTTCTCTCTATAGAGAATATTTATCAGTTACGTAAGTGTTCAGATTTCCAAAGTACTGCTTAAGCACTAAAATTTCTGGTACTTCAATTGGCTTAGTAGGAGAGCTAATATTTTAGACACAGAATGCTTTCTAGAAACTTATATATGGGAAGAATGTATATTTGGCTTTTTCCAAAACAGTGGAAAATCTATGAGAGTTTAAAGGTTTGTCTTTCAGAGGATTTCATGTCACCATGTGTAGCTGTTATTCCAGAGTTCTCCAATGCCATGCCAGAATGACTATACATATATACCATGAATTCAAAGAAATTTTTCATGTTATGTTATTTGTTTCTAGATGTTGTAGACTTGCAGAAGATTCTTGCAACCAGATGAGTGTTTCTTGCTAAAATTTCTGTTACTTACATCAGGGAAAGTATTTAGTGCTGAAAGGTCAGTCTGCATGTCCAGTTGTCCTGCAGGGAAAACAAGATAGCATAACTTCACAGCTATAATGATCTATAGTTTCAGTTATCCTGCTCCATATCTTCAGGTTATTTACATCAGAGTTTACCTTGTCTGGAGGAGTACACTCCCTGTCAGCTGGCTTAGTCCTTAATATTTGTCCATAAGGACTGACTTGGCTACAAAGATCCAAAAGTTTTAGTAAAATTAAAACGAAATCAATTCCTATGTCACTTATAACAGTATTAGCTCATTCTGCCATCTCTCTGTTCCAATGAAGTAGCTTTTAATACACAGCAGATTAATCACAACAATGACTTACAGTTTCAGTAAACAGGTTGTTTGGGAGGAATTTATCAGGCACAGACAAAATCAATGGCTCGTTTGCTTGCATTTCAAGGTACAGTAGAAATTTGTGTTTGCTAAAGTGTGTTTACAAAGTGGTGCTATTTTTGTCCATTTTAGCACAGCTGTTGGTTGTATACATTGTGTCAAGCAGACATATAGGAGTGGAAGTGGCAAACAGGCTATAAAAAGAACCGTTTTGATTTGTTTGATTTTTAAAATGAAAGGAGGCTGATATAAAAGAGAACATGAGGGAGAATTGAGGGAACATATAGAAGGAAGCCGGTTATGAAAAGGCACAGGAACACCAGTTAATCCTTGTACGCTGTGTACCTAAAACTCCAGTTTATTTCCCTTCAGCCACTAACCAAAGACAGATTATTTGAATAATTTTCTAAGTGATTGCTTGAGAGACTGGAAGAAGAAGCATTTAAAAAGAAGAGCTGTATGTGTGGGCAAACTCACAGCGAAAATGTTAGATACACAGAGAAAATGTTAGATACACTCTGACTGCAGTGAGTAGTCATCCGAACAATGATAAATACAAATGTGTGGTATCAGTTTGACATCAGTTTATAGGGGAGGGAGTACTCTTAAGTATCTTTGAATAAATTTTAGAATTAGAAATTAGTAAGTTTTGGACATATATTTTTCCAAGAGATTTTACCTAAATTTCCTGACAACCGTAACCTGAATTACCAGCTCCCTGTGGTGTCTGTTGCTGAAGTGGTTTCATATGGTTTCTGTGTTCAGTTTTGGGCCCCTCACTCCAAGAAGGACATCGAGGTGCTGGAGCATGTCCAGAGAAGAGCAACGAAGCTGGTGAAGGGCCTGGAGAACAAGTCTTGTGAGGAGCGGCTGAGGGAACTGGGGTTGTTTAGTTTGGAGAAGAGAAGGCTGAGAGGTGACCTTATCGCTCTCTACAACTTCCTGAAAGGAGGGTGTAGTGAGGAGGGTGTTGGCCTCTTTGCCCGAGCAACCAGCGATAGGACGAGGGGTAATAGCCAAGTTGCAGCAGGGGAGGTTTAGATTGGATATTAGGAAAAATGTCTTTCCTGAAAGAGTGGTGAGGCATTGGAACCGGCTGCCCAGGGAAGTGGTGGAGTCCCCATCCCTGGAGGTGTTCAAAAAAAGTGTAGATGTGCACTTTGGGACATGGTCTAGCAGACATGGTGGTTTGTTTTTTTTTTTTGTTGGTGTTTTTGTTTGTTTGTTTGTTTGGGGGTTTTGTTGTTGTTTTTTTTTTGGGGGGTGGGGAGGAGTGGAGGGGTTGATAGTTGGACTAGATGATCTCAGAGGTCTTTTCCAACCTTAACAATTCTATGATTCTATGATATCACACTCCCTCTCATTCTCTTTCCCTCCCTGGATGACTGAAATGGGTAATAATGTAGTTTTTTCCCCAAGATAAAATAATTGCTATAATATGTTATTATTTCCATTACTTTTCCTTTGAGAACATGCTTGTGCTGTTCAGTACGTTCATGGTACAAGATTTGTATGGTAAGATGTATAAATCTTTTTGATTGGCAGGGATAATCAGTGGGGGTGGTTAAGGCTATCAGTTATAAATGATTTGATACCACAAGTTGGAGCAAATGGAGTGAGACTGTTTTGTGGGGTGCTTTCAAAGGAGGTTTGGCAGCCATTGATGTGACAACAAAAGGAACTTCTTGTTCTTCTAAAATTGGAAGGTGTGACTTAGGCAAGACTAATGTACCAAGGACTAGTACCAGCTGCTTCAGAGAAAGATGCAGATGTTTTTGTATGAATAAAAAATGAATTAACCTACAGATGGAAGAACAGTTTTCCTTATCTCTATCAGCTGTTATATATCAGATTGATTTCTGCCCTTAAGAATGAAGGTTAGTGGTGCCACAGTTTTTGACATTACTCACTTTAATGGGATGTTTTCATGTAAACATCTGATCTGTTCTAGGATCCTGTCAACTTTGAGTGCTTTTTTCTCCATGTGTGGTGCATGGGATCAGTAGATTAGTTGCAGCAGGTCCAAGGAAAGTACCTTGTAATATCAAGCACTAGACTTCAGTTCTCTGTAGAGGGATCTATACATGCATAGAAAACAGCAAAAAGTCACTGTGCTGATGCTTTCATGCTTTAATAGTGGCTAGTGTGGAACAATAAGCTTTGTCATTATAAATGTGTAGTCTTTTTTACCTTAAAGAGGGGTACGGGTGGAGTTGTGTCACTTCTTATTTTTCTTCAACCCTAATCTTTATATGCTCATTTTATATGGGAATCTTTCAGTGAGCCATATCTAAAATAGGACTTAGCTCCACAAATCAGAATTTCAATGTTCTTCAGGCATATAGATCAGAAAATATGATCTAGAAAATTGACTCAACAGCCTTGTTAGAAATTTCTTGAGGAACTTAAATGTAACGGACCATAATGTTCAACTTGAAAGTGTCCTAGAAGCTTGTATTTCTGTGTTTCGGCTGTGTCTGGAACCTCCCCAGCACACACGGTCTGAGTTCCTATTTCTCATTTAAGCCCATTGCAAACCAGAAGCTAGGCTAGAGTAGCACCAAAATCCCTTAGTGGATCCAGTTGACAAGCATTGTTTAAACCTGCTTTATGAGCAATGATGAGCTTAGATCCCTGACAAGTGTTACTGAATCTGCCTTGTTTTACAGTACTGAAGAAATGTCCCTTGTATAGAGTATTTGCTCAGGTTTTAGAAGACACGAGTCCACTGCCCTTTCCAGCTGTGAGGGCTCAGATCCTGCCTCCTGGAGTTTTTTCTGCACTGAGGCTGAGGTGAGACTGGATGGGGTCATTTACTGTCCTTCCTGCTGGAACTATGTCATCATGCTGACAGAAGTGTCATGTTCATGAGGCCAGAGAGGAAGACCTTACTTAGGGCCCTCAAATGGGACCAAATACGGATTTCCCTTTCTTTTTTACTACTTAGATTTTGTTGCCCATCTTTTAACCTTCTCTCCCTCTTATCCTAAAAGTACACCGCCAGTAGTTCTGTTTACAAACATTCATCCTTCATGTACAGCATAACCACAAAGAGGATCATAATACATCTCTACATGGAAATGCCTGCTTAGCTTATGGGAGTGGCTCTAGATTATCTGAATCGGCAGAAGGATTGGTTTATTAATTTTTGCATCACCATGTCTCTGTCATATGTAGTCAACCTTAGAAAAAAAGAAAGAGGAAAGGCATTTTTGATGTGTCACTCAGTAGCTGTTTCACCTTTTTCCTCTGCCCTCTAGTGTAAAAGTAAATTAGACACAAATTTCAAAAACGCTTGAGTTCCCAGTTCTTGCTCTGAGTTGATTTTCTGATAACGTTTTTGTAGTTGATTTTTATCAATGTAAGCATCACAGTTTTGTGGCTGAATTAAAACCCCAGGAAATCTTCATCTTTGTGTCCCAACTTCTTGTCTCCCAACTCACCACAAGCTCTGCAGCAAAGGGAGCCCAAGTTTTCAGTATATATAATTTTGGTTGACTTTTTTTACTTGTCTGAGTTTCAGAAGTGAAGAACTACATCTCCCTTTTACTGTCATTGGAGTGGGGCTTACTACTATTGTAGGTTTTTTTTTCTTAAAAGGGGAAGGAGATTTAAAATGGCTCAACCTGGACAGTCAAAAGCAGTGTATACGTCTGAAAATATTATCCTTTAGTTATTTAGTATGTATTTGCAGTCTAGCTGTTATATGGATGTTATGAAGCTCAGTTTTTTGTAAAATATTTTAAGATGCTCAAATGGAAAATGATCTAGGTGGAAACAATTCAAAGCAAATTATTATTTCAAAGTGCCTGTCAAAACATGTTTTAAGTTAGACATGTTGAAAACATGTTCCATAATGGACATCACTGGGACATTAAAGCAAAATTATAGTATTTTAAGGATTTCTTTCCTCAAGGGTTTATGCTTATTATGCCCATGATATGCTACACAGCTTTATAAGTTCTGTCCTTCACCCTGTTCCCTTCACCTTCACTTTTGCTACTTTAAGTTAGCTCATCGCCTCCCCTCTTGTGCTGTTTTCCTTATCTGTTGGTTTGCTTTGTAAACTGGATCCAAATGCTATGGAAAAAAATGGCCTGGATAACAAGGGTTAGGAATTTTTTATAAACATAGTGGCGGTCCTAGGATCAACATCAGCCCAAAGCTTCCAAGCTCTGGACATTTCAGCTTCAACAGCAGTGAGATGTATGGCTGAGAGCAGACAAATCAACTGAGTATAGAACATTACCAGTAGTAATAGTGGAAACTACGTTCAGCACAGAATTATTGGGAAAAGCGTAAATGTAAACAGAGTTCATAGTATATTAAACAAAGATGTTCTGTAAGTAAAGACTGGCCAATTAAAGAAGATTTACCCAAGTGAAGCCAAATACAGTGCAGAGGATAATTAATGTGGCTGAGACAACTCAATAATAATGGCTTTGAACTTTTACAATAGTGCATTAATACATGTGTCAGAAGGAGGCATTGCATTTACAGTCAACAACAATTCACTAGGAATTTTTACCACACAGGTTAATTAAGAACTCATGATAACAGAGTCTGAAAATTACCTTACTGAACTGAGGGCTGTGTTTGGTACTTAAGTATGTCATTCATTATTTTTCCTGTACCTAAAAAATAAAATTTTGGAGATGTATGTTTTTTTATAACCTGTCTTCATTCTGTTAGTGTAACTTCTGTGGCAGAGCTACTCCGTTAATGATCCAGTTGGCTTAGAGAATTAATTAATTATTGGGTGAGTTGTCTGCATGGCTGGATTAAATCAAGAGAGCTGCTGAGAAAATTAACAAAGGGTTCAAAACAAGCCAGCCCACCATTAGTCCCTAAGTTTGTCTCTGAAGAGGCAGGCTCAGCCCTTTGTAGTGCCTACTGTTTTTGGATAAGCAGAGCATAAAAAGCCAGGAGTTGAGAAGGCTTTAGTTGAAATGGACATGTTCCCTTGCCAGGTAGGATCTGTTACTCAGATTGAGTGCAGCCTCAGTAAATTTTCAGATGACACCAAGCTGGGCGGGAGTGTCGATCTGCTGGAGGGCAGGAAGGCTCTGCAGAGGCATCTGGGCAACCTGGATAGATGGGCTCANGGGCTGCCCAGGGAGGTGGTGGAGTCCCCATCCTTGGAGGTGTTCAAAAAACGTGTGAATGTGACACTCCAGGACATGGTTTAGTAGACATGGTGTTTTGGGTTGATGGTTGGCCTAGATGATCTCAGAGGTCTTTTCCAACCTTAATAATTCTATGATTCTATGATGCTGTCAGGTGGACTGAGAACTTGGGAATTTGGGTTTGCTGTGTGTTTGTGGGGGTTTTACTCTCATCAGGTTAAAATTATAGCCCCTCTAAAGGGAGAATACTGTCTCACGACCAACCTGTGTTTTGGGCCATGAGAGGTTCTTCATGTGGGACTTGCCTCAGCCCACGGCAGGTCTTTAATCTTTATGTCTACTTTCCTTTTCTAGTGTATTAACAGTTTCCAGCCTCACCTTTGTCGGTAAGGTGGTAAGCTGGGAGAAAGATTTATTCTCATTCCTTTGAAAACTTCCTGTCACAGCAGGAAGCTGATATTATGTGGAGGTTTTGGGATACTTCTGTAATAAAAGTAATGAGGAGTTGCTACTACTTGTGGTTTAAGAGTGTATTGAAAATAGAGTGGTGTTTTTGAGCAGGTGCCTTTCCTAACTCATCTCAAAGTCAATTCCAGAGCTGGACTCAGTCCTTCTCCTTGAATCTAGCTATTCCTACACTGCCCATCTCTTTAGAGTGTGGATTCTCACAGAGGGGTCAACCCCTTCTGTGGTAAGAACCAGAACTTTTCCACAGGGCAAACATCTTTTAATAGGATGGGTACCAGACTTCTGATATATCCTACTGCTGCAGAATTTATATTAATAAGTTGTTATCAATGTTATTTGTGGTGTTTTACAAAAGAGAGATTTCTACAACAAAAAATGAAAAGATGCATCCATACCTTTCTATTTATTAACTATCAGGTACTCTGATTGGCTTTAAGTGCAGAAAGTATTGGATGGGAAGAACATTTTGAAAAATGTTGACTGTCAGCTGAATTAAGTATATTTCAGTAATGACATAAAAAATGTTCCTAATGGATACTCTAAGTAAGAAATAGAACCATATTACAATAAAAAGTATAATATTTCAACATTTTTTAATATAATGCTATGTCTTAAAGGATTTTAAATTTCCATAAAATGATTCATTGAGCTTTGAAACAATTGGGGTTTAAATTATCAACTTGTAGTAACACAGGATGTTTAAAATACCTCAGCAAAACCTATATCCCTAATTTTTAATTTTATACCAGCACCTAAGGAGGGAAGATGGCCAGTAGCTTTATTTGACAGCTAGCACTAATATAGGAGTCCAACTTAAAAGGACACTGTTCATAACCATCATCATTAAAAAACCTTACAAGTATTCCTTTGAAGTTCACTTATGAATTCAGTTTGACTGTGTTAATGACTTGTACTTTTTTTTTTGAGCTTTATTAGTGCAAATACTTATGGTAGGTATATTTTAAGCCTGAGTACCAGAATATTAATCAAAACCTTAATTACATATTCAGTAGTAATATTCACAATTCATGTGGGTCCTACTTAATTTCATTACTCATCCAATCAAGGATCAGAAGCAATGACATATGATTTAAATAGCAAATTGTTTTGGATATTTCTAATTAGTAGACACAAAGGATTGGTTATTAAAGAAATTAACTTTGACACCTTTAAAACTGAAGACTAACCTTGAAATAAGAATAGAGTCAACATTTAAATCTGTTCACATAAAGCGTAAAGATTTGATCTGTGTCTAGTGTTTATGAACTATTTGCAAATAAATAAACAATAGAAATATGATAGAAATACTCCTTCTAATGGCATGCCATAAATCATTCTTTTGAGAATTCTTCATGAATAATAACCTTAATAGTTGTGGGGAAGGAGAAAGGAAGACAGAAGGTTTATTTACATTTGTTTCAAGTAACTGTTTTGGGTTCAAATATTGCAACTGTCACTCAAGAGTGCACTTTAATGTGAGAGTACCTCTTTGACCAAATAAATTCTAATTCGGTCATAGTGTAGAATGTGTCACATTGGATTTATCTTATTATGTGGGAGTCTGCCACTGCTTTATCTGTGTTTGCACTTCCCCGCCCTCAAAAACTTGTGAAGACTCCTGTTGAGGGGGCAAGGGTTTGAAAAATGTGTCTGAGAACTTGAAAGACCAGTGGGAGAATTGGGTCCTTCTCCCTGTTCCTACTGTCACTCCATGCTCAGTTAAGTGTCCTTTATCACCACTACAACCCAAATCTCTTTGATTCTGTGATGTACCACTTTTGATGCCAGAGGAAGGCTGCTTTGTGGCTCCCTGGAAGCTGCATTTCTGAGGAGTATTGGATTCTAGAAGCAAGGAAGCACAAAGCCATGGGAACAGTCTAGGGCTCCTATTGATTGCCATCACTGAATATGTATGTAGCTGTGATTTCCTGACACAGACTGTCCCATGTCTTATTATTTTTAGGTGAGCATCATTTTAGCATATAGACTTCACAAAGAGAAGAAATGCATGAAGAAGTCAGGTGAAGTCTGGGAGCCATCTGTCATGGAAGTATCTTTTAAAATTTCCTTTTTCTATTGGCAACTATCTTTATCATATTCAAGCATTAGCTCTGAGATAGAAATAATGTTCACTTCGAAAGCCACTTCCTCCTCAATAAATAATTCAGAGCCATAGATTGTTCATGAGGAAATATCAACACACTAGTAGTAATTTAATATACTGAGCAATCGCACTCACTTTAGCCTACGTGTGATTTAAATAGAATGATAGTTTAGGGTCTCCATTTGCCCCATGGCATGTTGGGATCAAACTTGGCAAGTGATTGCAGTGTTCTCACGTCTTCTGAAGAAGTGAATGAAAGTTGTGTGATTCAGAGAGGATTTCTTAATTACACACTAAGTCAGAGTTTGCCTGCTTGTGTTATGAATCCAAATTGTTGGAGAGGACCAGCTTTACAGAATGTGAATATTTCCTCTGTCTTTTTTTAACCAGCATCTCACAATCATGTCTCTTTTTTTTTTTTTTAACTTGTTGAACTATTATTTTGAAGCACAGTTTCAGTATATTAGTTGCCTTTGCTTTATCCTGTGGGTGAAAGGCTGTGCCTACACTTCCCAAGTTGTCTGACACATGGGATCCATCTGCTTAGGACAACCTCCTTTCTGGAAGTTTTACCTCCTTTGCTTTTTAAAATGGTTTATTTTAATTTTTTTTTTTTTCTTCCTTTGCCACTAGTAGGCCAACACCCTACACCACAGAGTGCTAGCTACTGGTTGTACAGGGAAGGTTTTGTTTCTTTCTGTCTTAAATAGTTATTGTTAAAAATAGATTTTTTCCTTCTTACTCTAATGCTCTTGCCCTAGTGGTAGGAAAGCACAGAGCTGAGAGTACATCTATGGCATAGGTATTGTGTGCTACTAGAACAAGGCTACAGATCTGTCATACCTGAACTCAGTTTAGGACTTCTCTTTCACTACATCAGTTCTTGTGCAGTGGCTCAGCTGTATTCAGGCTGGTCTGTGCTTGGAGAATCACAAATATGGCATAAAATTTCTTCTGTTTTGGCTCTACACAAACAAAATTAGTATAAACACTGAATGAGAATAAGCACTTCCATGAAGGATTATGGCTATAATCAATTAAACCATAGCAACTTATCCGTAGTTCGCATCTGTGGAAGTGGGTTTGCATTGGAAGCAAGGGATGCCTACAATCAAGAGACGTTAAGTGGAATGCATACTTTATGCATTTGTCCTTTGCATCATTTAGGGTCTGTATCTCTGTATTTCTCCAGGAAAAGAGCAGATTGAGATTGAGGAGTAACATATTTTTCTGTGTTCTTGGGAAGGAAATAATTGCCCTCCCTACTTCTACAGTATTCTCCAATTCATCTGGCTGATGAGGGGAAAAGATAGCCAGGGCTTCTCTTGCAACCTGTTTGCCTACAGAAAAGGCTGTAGCTGAGTAATTTTTTCTCCAAAGTTCCAGTATAATCTGAATAGATCTAGGAAGTGTTCAAGGGGAGGCATCCCCTCTTCATATAAATCCACGCTTACCAGAGGAAACCTAATGCCACGAGATTTGGCTCATTACTGTGAATGTAATGCTGGCCTTGTTATCTAACTTCCCGGTTAACCTAGTCTTTTAGCAGGACTATGCCAAAGATTTTC
The DNA here is from genome assembly GCA_013400535.1 of Scopus umbretta. NCBI lineage: Eukaryota > Metazoa > Chordata > Aves > Pelecaniformes > Scopidae > Scopus > Scopus umbretta. The sequence continues at coordinate 18,510 of VZTL01069422.1, read as the reverse complement.
ATTTAGGAAACAGTCTGCTGATCATGTGGCATGCATGTAGAAGCAAGGAACATCAGGTCAGTGGTAGATGTGTTTCTGCTTTGATTTAAAATGTCTTTAAGATGTTTGGAAATTTCCTTTATGTTCCAGTGGGATAAGAAAATGGACGCATGATGGAGCAGTGCTGATCAGCACATAACTCGTAACGCTACAAGGGATGTGTTTTGAAGCACCAGCCATTACTGTGCAGCTGGATGAAAGTGATGTCTAAAAATGCACTCTTCTTGTCTAACTGAGAAACTGGCCCCAAGTTGGTGCTGACATATCTGGAAGACGGACTTGAAACTAAGAAGTGAGATGAGAAATTTGGGGGGAGACTCGTATATCCACTATACCTTTATATATGTACAAAATGAGTGCAAGAGGAATAAAATGAGGATAGAACAGTGGATATAGAGATGTTAATAGTAATTTGGTTACCCAAGAAAACTCTAAGCTGCTGAGAAAGTAAAGTGTCAATGACACATTGCTGCTAGGATTGTGCTTGATCTGTTCAGTGGCTGAGTATTGTCCCTAAGAAAAAGCTGAAACAGGGATCAGACCTGCCAAAAATGTGTGCAAGAAAAAGGAAGAAGTAGGAGCATCTGTGTAAGACTGACATCGAGTGAATTCATGACTGGAAAGAGAGGCTTGAATGTTGTTGCTGCTGAGGAAAGAACTCAAACTAAGAGACCTGCTGGTACACTACTGAGTATTAATGATATAATAACTTGAAAGAGTGGGTTATATGTGTTAAAAAAAAAAAAAAATTAAAGGTCTGCAAAGGTGGTTTCCCTAGGCTAGCACTGGGCTTCTGTAATGGATTGCTGGAGTCCTGTTGTGATTTCTTCTCTCTTGTTGTGAGGAGGGAAGGGTAGACATTCCAGAAATCTGTGGAAATGTTGTCATCGGGGGGGAGTTTAACCACTTAAATGGATATTGGAGAACACAGCCTATTAGTAATCATGATAGATTTTGTCATGTGGTAGCTGACAGTCTTCATCAAGTAGCTAATGTATCAATAAGATACATTACAGTGTACAGTGTTCTGGGTTTTTTCATGGGGATGTTTTGAAATGTTTAGAATTTCTCAGTAAGCATTGAGGACACTATGGAAGGCTGATAACACCAAATAACCTTCAACAGAGTGATCATATATCTTCCTTTTATGTTTCTTGAGGAAATAAAAAAGTTGCTAAGTGGAGTTTTTTGTTCTGTTTTTTTTCCCCAAAAGAGCAAAATTTCATAACTGAGAGAAATGGCTAGTAGGAGAAACTCGCAGATATAAATATATAAAGAAGTTCTAAATTTCTTTGAAATTAATGATCCTAACACTGCCAGGAATCTGAACATCAAAAAAGAGAAAAAAATTGTAGGATGTGGCTCTAAAATTGCGCTCTAAAATAAAGTGTATGTATGCAACACTACTAGGAATATGCATGAGAAACCTTCCCGCCTTGCACCCTTTCACTCCCAGTTGTCTGATCAGCACAAAGTCTCTGAGGCTAAGAGGCTTGGAGATAAAGTGAGAATTCCCAAAGCCAAGCTGAGCTGGGCTTTACAGAAGAAACAACAAATAGCAAAACACCCTTCAGCTACCTAATAGGGACAGAAAAAGGAAGAAAGAGAGCTGCTATCTTGTGAGGGTGGATATTAAAGATAATCTAGGTATGGCTTGGTGCTTTCTCTTATTTTTCAGTAAAGATGATTATGTTAGCATGGTGGCAAAGGGAAGACAGATAATGTACATGATGGTATTAAAATAGAAATAGCCACAACGGCAGTGAAAGCAACAGTGAATGAGTTTACCTTTGTAAAATCAAAGGGAATTAGTAATTTCCATTCCAGAATCCTGAAAGAACTTGTGAATTACATCTATATTTTGAATCTGTTAAGGTAAAGATAATACCATAGGACTGGAGAACAGCTGCATATTTAGGATGCTGAGAAATAAAAATGTTCAACAACTATAGATCTATAAGTAAGAGAAGCTTGAAGTGTCCTTTCCTTTAAAAACTTTTTTTTAAAGACATACAGTTAAAGGGGGGAATGGAATAAAGTAAAAGGACTTACTAAAAACTGGTACTGCCAGACTGGCCTGGGAACTTTCTCAGTACTGTATTGAATTGTATAGATGAAGGCAATATGGTCTGCATACCCTGTCTGGCAGGGGAAAATTTTTTATACACCCTGGAAGTTTTCAGCAGAGCTGGACAAGAAGGGGATTAGCAAGGAGCTGTAGAGTAGGAAAGGAACTAACTGGCTAGCAGGTGTGTTTAAGTACAACCCATGCAGCTGAATTATGAGAGGGGCGCTGTGTGGCCACAGCCATGGCTTCACTAAGTGACCCGGAGCTCATGGTGCACTGAGAGCTTACATTCCTCTTATCCTTTTCCTTCCCCTCCTCCCATCCAGGAGACTTATGTTTAAATCACTGCATTGGCATTTTGCCAGAATTTCCAACCTATAGCTCCTTTTGTTTTCAAAATTCTGAATTTTATATCAGATAGAAGTTTGCATTTCACAGCCTGGTCTGAGCATATTGGGGTTTTGTTTATTCTCCAGGCATGATCTGAACAGATAAAAAAAAAATTGCTGGTAGAAATACAGTCAAAGCAAATCGAGGCTTTCTACATTTTGATTTTGCTCCACAGAGATGTATTGTCACATGCTATGAAATCAGAGGACTTAAAAACTTCAGAGTCAATGATTTAAGCTTCCGCTAAATATCTTCTCAAATAGGATTCAAGCTTGTGTATGTGGCATACCCCGAGACCACAGTTAAATTAGAGCTTTCCATATGTTGCAGTATGCCAGAAAATTTTGCTTAAACTTTGCTACGGTAATATATATGTGGGACCAAGATTTTTCAAAAGGTACAACCCACAGTTCAGATACGTAATCTTGGTGAGAGTTTACTGGCTGTTCAGCAGCCATGAGCATTCAGGTGTTCAGTTAGGTGTCTGCAAAGTGACAGAAGAAACTAATTGTTATAGCTGAAGATTGTGACTAACTTTATATCATTTAGATCCAAAGTGTAGAGATTAACTACTCCAAACAAAAGCTAGCCTGGGTATTTTACTTGATCATGTGCCCGCTTGGAGTTTTTAAGGTAGCAGTAAAAGGACTTTCATCAGTTCCTGCAAATTAAGGTGATGGTGGGAGTTGTGTGTGTAGTAGTTTGTAGTGTCCTTATATCAAAATGTAAAAATAGCATTGTGTTACTGTGGAAATGGCTTTATTTTAATTCTTATACTTTGAAACATTTTCTCCTGCTGCTGCAGAATGAGACTAATTGAGAAACCGAACAGTATTGCTTCACTGAGCCAGATTACATATTCCTTGTCCAAAACTGTAATGACACAGGTATATGTCAAGGAGTGTTGACGAGCTTTCCTTAGGCTGTGTTCAGTAGTGTTTTCTGGTTGGTTCATACTGGAGTTTTTCTAACCTCAGATGTGGAGGCATCCCTTTTCCCTGGTGTTACGTAAATCTAGGTGCTTCAGAAACTGCGTTAGTCTGAAGAAAAAAAAAAAGAATATGTTTTGGACTGTGTCGGGAATGCATTCCCTCTCCTGCAGGGTACCACAGCCCTAACTGGTTAAGTAGTACTTAACTTAGTGTTAAACCTGTTTAAAGCACAAGAGGTAACTGGGCACGTTACCCTGCATGTCAGTCTGCAGGCAGAGGCACCCCTGAAGTCCTCACAGGCTTAATAATGTGTCTGACTCCTTTAATCAGCCTACTGATTCCAGCTCATCAATTCACAAAGTGAGTAGCATCTTACTCATCCTGGGGAAAAGAAAAA
>VZTL01069422.1:0-14620 GCA_013400535.1 Scopus umbretta | reverse complement strand
TTGTATTGTAAGTTTGCTAATAATAGTTCCAAAAGGGATTACTCAATCATTGTGAGCAGTGACACTTTTTTTTTGTCCCCAAAGAGTTGGGATTTTTGTTTGGTGAGTAGTGCTTCAGCAGCCCTCACAGTGAGGAAAGTATCCAGAGCTCTGGTCCTGCAAACACTACACCACCTGTGTTAAGTATATATATAAGCAGCTGAAAAATCAGGGCCAGAGCTTAGTAAACTCAAACAAATGCAGTCACATGAGTCAGCTGGAGAAATAAATTATTAAATAAATCAAATATTAAGTATGTGTAATACAGAAAAATAATTTAGGGCTTACATTGCTGCTTTTTTTTCCCTTTCTTTTAAAAAAGGCAGCTACGATTAATTCAGATACAACAAAATATTACTGGGCCAAAAGATTGTTCAATTTCAGCTGCAGATTTGGACTTATGAGTAGACATGAGGCACCTTGGATGGCAGATTAGTTTGCACTGCTAAAGAATCCAGAGTTGTATATTCCGCTGATATTCTGTATTTGCATACTTCTTGATCTTAAAACTAACTTAAAATTTTTTAGAAGTCAGCAAAAATTATTCTGATTGTGCTTTATGCTAGTGAATTTTTTTGCCGAAAAACAGGACACATTTCAATAGTGAGATTAGCTAGACTGTGAAATATTACCCCTCAGGGAAGTTGTAGGAGACCAGTTGCACGGATCATTTAAATGCAATTAGAAAAAGCAGCAGAGGATGGAGCCAGGCAATTTTCCCCTCCCCCCTTTGCTTCCTCCCCAAATAAGTTTGAAAAATGTCATTTTGGGAAATAATAACAGATTCAGGTTGCATTTAGCAAGTAGTTTTGGCTGAAAAGGGGCAACTTTGAAGATAGTTTATTCCAGTAATTTTGTGAAACTGCCTGCCTGTTTGCCAAAGAAGTTTCATGCTAAAAAAGTGACTTGTCATTTTGAAATTTGGTGCTTTCATTTATGAATTGGCTCATACTTGTTCCAGGTTGATGCAAAAAGATGTAATTATATTTTTCTTTTCCTGCTTCTGTCTCCTCAGGATCAGATTTTAATTGAGCTAAGCTTCTTTCCTCTTTTTCCTTCTCATTGAACCAAAGAATCTATTATTTGCACAGTTCTAGAAAATATACTAAGAAGTTGGTTTCAGGCTGAAGGACAGACTTCGTGGTTTTTCCTGTGAAGGTCTCTTTGATTTAGAGTCTGTGATTTACAGGTTGAGTTGGCTGCCTCAGTTTAAGTGATGCCTTTAGTAGCTTTTGAGCTTGATTTTTCTGAAAATCTGGTGATGTGGGTCAATTACTTCAGTATCAGGTACACTTCCTCAGCCCCTCTCAAAATTAGGGTCTAAGTAGCTCAAATTTGGTGCTTAAAGCTGAAGCAGTTCTGAATAGGAGTAAAGAGTAAGGGGATCTTTAGTGGTTCATAAATCTTAGATTGCTTTTCTGAACAAGGGTGAATTTTACCCACCGAGCCCTGGAAAGTTGCCTCCTATGTAACTTCCACTGTATGCACTGTATGCACTGTATGCATGTCAAATTCTCTGACAGATGGGGAAGAACTGAAACCAGTGAGGCTTCATAAAAATAAGAGTTTTGGGGCTACTGGGATTAACAGTGGCAATATTTAGCAATCTATAATAAAGCAACAGATTTATAATTCAATATACATAACTTCATTAATCATGTTTCTTTCTTAAGTGGTGATCAAAAAATAAATATGTGCTTAGAAATGCAATTTGTCTGCAAAAGCTTGGTTTTGCCTCGTTACTTCAGAAAGGTGGTGTTTTTCCCCCTCTGTTGCTGTCTGTCGTTAATTAGGGAAGTGGAGATGGATGTGTAGAATTAGGTTGCACATAATCTCATCTGAATATTTAATCATAAATGATTAAGATGAAGATTTATTACACAGATTTTGACATTCTGGCTGATATAGCAAGGTTAATAGAGCTATATTCTCCCCAGTTACATATTGTCTGGGAAAGCAGGAAAGACAATAGTGTCTGCAGACATTAGAGGGCAATAAGATCTCCAAGAATGTTCTTTCGCTTCTTTATTTTTAGAAGAACTTGTACTGATAGTCTGATGTAACATTAAAGATCCACGAGAGAAAATTTAAACAGAAAATACAGAATCAAAAGGAATATTATTTTCCAATAAAACATACAGCAGTGGATTCTAATAGAAAAATAAAAGCAGATCTACTTTATCTGAAAAATCTGACCTGGTATTTGATGGAATAAACAACTACTGTCATATGGTATGACCATGGTCAGAAATTGTCCTATACTGTCTAGTTGTACCTTTTTGGATTAGAGACTACGGCGTTGCATGCTACACCCACTCTGTAGCATACAAGACCATTGATACCACCAGGACCACATGAGTTGGATATGGTCACATGCATTAGCTATAGAAATAAGTGGAAAGTTATTAGGAAGTACAGTAGTACTACAATTGTTAGTACATTATTAGTACAATATATTATCTCACAATCTCCTAAACAAGAAAGAATGATTGATGCCACTGAAAGCCAGTCTGAAGGACCTGAACTGCCATTAGATAATTCTCGATTTGCTGCAGAAAGAACTGAGATACTGAAAAAGATGCCAAAAAATAAATAAATAAAACCATGTATGACAGAAATTGAGCGTCTACAGTTCAGCCACCAGCTCAGCCTGGAAATGTTCAAACTGTATGGGCATCATAGTTTAGACTGTCCATTTATGTCGGTGAAAAAAGGACTGCTTCTGACACGTAGAAACATCTCGGCATTAATACAGCTGGTCAGGTTGTGGTCTGTGTCAATCCTAACTCTGCCTGGGATCTAAAAATTAAGAAGTGTTCCGCACGTCTGTTGTGAGGACGCACTGAGGCAGTCTCCAAGGTTGCCAACGAGTGTTGCTGGCATCAAAATCTCTGAAATTATTATCTCAGGTGTTGTGCTGTTTTCAGGTCCTGTGCTAGCATGTCCACATGGTGCCACTTGGCTTTGTGCAGGTGTAGTGCCTGCTACTGATCACCCTGTGATCGTCTCCTCTCTGTTCACAGTAGGGCTTAGGATAGGGTACTCACTAGTACTCAGCATTGGCCAGTCTATTGCCACTCAAGTAAATGAAAATTTTTACCAGGGCCTTTAAAAAGAGAGTTAGGAGATTGACATTTAAAAAAATCTACAGTATGGGAATTCACAAAGACTGAATTTATCCTAGGAAACCTAATCTTGCATTCAGCTTAAAGGAGGCAGTCTCCCCCAGGAGGGGAGTTGACAGCAGAAGACTGGGTATAGCTGCTTGGTGCTTTGAATTATCGCCCTGGAAGAGCCTGTCTCCTCTGCTGCCCGTAGGAGGAACTGGAGCCTGGGAAGAAGTCAGCCACTGTAAATACCTCCCCAAGTGGATTTCCCTCCTGTGCTCCTTGCTTTTGTCTTTCTAGCCCTGGGCTGTTGTTGCTGCCCCTGTCTTGCATCCTCTGATATCCCCCCTGCCTACCCCTATCGTTCTTGTTTGCTGTTACCAGATTTCAGGTGGGAGCACTACCTTTCCTGTTCACAAATGCCTCCGCTATAACATTGACCCACCTCTGGTGGTCATATCTGTTTGCCTATGAAATTTATCACGTAATTTTTGTCAAGGGTAGAAGGATAACTGTTTGGCACCATAGGTAGCTGTCCTTTTTGGTTTTGTAGGGGGTGAAGAGGATTTTTTTATGAGACTTCACAACTACCAGCAGTAAAGGAGCTATTTAAGCCTTTTGGAAAAGCCATTGTTCTCTTTCTGTAAAGTCAAAAGAATTGACATATCTCATCAATCTGTTAAACAGTACAAAGATAAATGCTTTATATATAAGAATGAATACAGATGATGATACCAATTAATTGTTGGGCTTCATAACTATAAACTACAGAGTCTATGAAGGGCTTTTCCTTCTAGAATTTCTCATGAGGGGTTTTTTTTAATATCATAGATAATCATAGTGCTTTAAAGACATGAATACTAATATTATGTGGTCATAGATGAAAGCTGTCAATCTACAGTAAGACATGGATTGTCTCTGCTTTGTTAAGCAAAAATGTATTTAACTCCTGTGTTGTGTTTCTTTCTTAAACAGTTGGAGATTTTGATAGAATAATGTTTTTAATGACTTTGTAAACAAGATATGAGATGATCGAATTCTCATAGGCAAATGGTGAGTTGTGATCACTGTTTCTTACTGGCTGCAAATTAGTTATGAAGCTAATCTATCCTAAAATGTCTGAGGTCTCTGTATTGCTGTTCAGCTGGATAGTTATTAACTAGTGCAAAATGAGGCTTGATACACAAACAAAATCCTACTGTTTTTTACTCAAGTATACATAGGTGTATGTAAGGCAGAAAAATGTGTTGTCAGCTCCCACTTGATTTGAAATTCAGCCCTTCTCAGCAATTTTTTTTCCCTTATGTATTTGTTTCATTTACCTTCCGAGACTTGTCTTAGAATATGTTTCTGCAGGTAATTACACTAAATGCCCCCGCTTGAAAGCCTGCTGAGCAGGGCTGGACCTTTAACCTGTAAACTTTCTCAGGCAGAGACAATAACTAAAGTGCTTATAGAATTCATATCTTGGCAATGATGGATAATATGCCTGCAACTGGAAAATAATAGCAGTAGCTAATGAGGGGTTTTTCAAGAAATTAACACAACCATAGAATCATAGAATGGTTTGGGTAGGAAGGGACCTTAAAGATCATCTACTTCCAATCCCCCTGCTGTGGGCAGGGACACCTTCCACTAGACCAGGTTGCTCAAAGCCCCATCCAACATGACCTTAAACACTTCTAGGGAGGGGGCATCCACAGCTTCTCTGGGCAACCTGTTCCAGTGCCTCACCACCCTCATAGTAAAGAATTTCTTTGTTATATCTAATCTAAATATACCCTCTTTCAGTTTAAAGCCATTACCCCTTGTCTGATCACTACATGTCCTTGTAAAACGTGCCTCTCCAGCTTTCATGTAGGCCCCTTTTAGGTACAAGGGGGGTTCTCCCTGGAGCCTTCTCTTCTCCAGNCAGCCTTCTCTTCTCCAGGCTGAACAACCCCAAGTCTCTCAGCCTGTCCTCGTAGGAGAGGTGCTCCAGCCCTCAGATCATTTTTGTGGCCTCCTCTGGACTCTCTCCAACAGGTCCATGTCCTTCTTATGTTGGGGGCCCCAGAGCTGAACACAGTACTCCAGGTGGGGTCTCACCAGAGCGGAGTAGAGGGGGAGAATCACCTCCTTGAACCTGCTGGTCAGACTTCTTTTGATGCAGCCCAGGATATGGATGCCATGTGGGACAGTGTCAAATGCTTTGTACAAGTCCAGGTAGATGATGTCAGTTACTCTTTCCTTATCCACCAATGCTGAAACCTTGTTGAAGAAGGCCACCAAATTTGTCAAGCATGGTTTGCCCTTAGTGAAGCCATATTCACTGTCACAAATCACCTCCTTATTTTCCCTGTGCAGGAGGATGTGCTCCGTGATCTTCAGGCACAGAAGTGAGGCTTACTGGCCTGTAGCTCCCTGGGTCTTCCTTTTTTCACTTTTTAAAAATGGGGTTACTTTTCCTCTTTTCCAGTCAGTGGGAATCAAGGAGTCCATCTCAGCCCTGATGGGAGAGAAGCCTGCTTTTTTAGTCAGGGCATCTTTTTGCATGGGAATTATGTGAAGTCTAGTGAGGGGACAGCATATCCTAATGATTGGCTGCTTTTCCCAGCTGTATCAGCAGGACGTAGAAAAGATATTTCCCCTTCCTACAAGCCTTCTTCCCTTACGCCATCATGCCTGCAACAACACTACCAAATTACAGTCTAGGAGAGATTTGTGATGGGTGCTTGGGAGTAGGTTAACAGCAATGAACTGACAGTGACCTGTCATAACCCAGGGTAGAAGGTACTAAAGGCAGGCAGAGGTGACCTGTGAATGTATTAAGATATGATCCATGTAGCAGTCCTCCCTATGCAATTCCTGAAGGGGAGATATAGTAAATCCAGATGACAGATATGCCTTTTTGTATGCACGCTACTTCATTCATACGGGAAAAGTAAACACTTTTTTTTTTTTTTTTTCTGGTGAGTTCACAAAACTGCAGACAAGTGACAGTGTTAGTTGGTGAAAAATAAATAAATCGTTCAGCTGAGTTGCCAATGTTAGAAGAGCAGATGTGATAGATTTTCCTAAAAGAACTTTTTCTTCATATGCTGAGGTCATGAAGAGAGTAATTATAAGTTAATTAAAAATAAGAACCAGTTTTCTTATTGACAGCTGTCAGTCAATATCAGTACAGCAAAAAATATTTGACCACAAAGTGTACTTCTAAAATTGCCAACTGCTAAATTTGCTGAGACTAGTCATGACATTGTTGGGGTTTTTTTGCTGCTAAGAAGTGACACTAATGATTACATTTCCATTTTGAAGCAATTTTTATTGCAGTACTTAGAAAATAATATGAAAAAATCTTTACTGGTACTATTTGCAGGAAAATTAATTCTTTTCAAAGCCATTCTACTAAATGGAGTAGAATTTCCTAATAGCTTTTGATTAAAATAGTCTTTTTTTTTTATTTCTGCATCCTTTAAATATCTTCTGCTAGTGCTTTATTACATTACTTCAACTTTACTGCTGTCAGTGCAAAATTCCTCTTTCAGGGACACTTGAATTCTGCCAATAGGCAATACCGCTTCTGTTCTAGACAGCAATGTAAATAATATTTCTTTTTTCTAAGGGATAATTCTGTCCAGAAAAAATCCCCACAACAAAGCTTTGCAGAAAGGCAGTTTTCTAGCATCTTATTCAGAAGCATATGTATATGTATCCCTGCAAATGCATGGACCTTCCCTTCTGCATACTATTTGATTGGTATAAGTGATGGTATAAGCATAAGGATTTGTGCATAGACCTACAAATTACAATATTAGCCATTTCCAGATACATCCTTTCCCACTATTTCTGCAGGCACCTTTCTGATGCTTCACAACAACTCAATTTCAGGCACTATTACAAATGCTGTCGCTTTATACTTGGACCAGTTATTTACTGGTATGAATTTTGACCTAGTGGTAACTCGAGGCCTAGTAGCAGTTTCCCAGCGGTAATGGCTAAGGTGGCAAGAACTGCTTNTTGTTGTGACCCAAGTGGAGGACCTGGCACTTGGCCTTGTAAAACCTCATACAATAGCTGTATATCGTTTCAGTTGATGAAATAGAAATTGAGAAGTCTCAGTATGAACCTTATTAATCCTGTCCAATGTATATGAGGAGGGATGGTATGCACGTTTCTAGTCCCAGAATGGTGTGCACCATGGCTTTTGGGACCATCAGCCTGAACAACACCTCCCATAGATAACCTAAGTCTTTCCTCCTGCCATTTGTTATGAATACTCACTGGGACCTGCCTTAAATTAGAAATAAACTCTTTGGAAGATCACCTCTGCTGGTGGCTTGCTGGAGAGCTCTCTGGGACCTGCATGTTCACGAGGCGCTCTGAATACCTCCATCATGAAAATTTTTCAAAACATTTACTTTAAGTCAGTGGAATCATTTGTTTCAGATCATAACGGCATCACAGTGTTGTTGCTGTTGAGCTCTGCCTTGCCGGACCTTTGTGGAAGCAGGTGGGGATCTTGAACCTCCAACAGCTTAGCGAAAAATGACTGGACAAAAAGTATGTCAAATGAACTAAACAGTCAAGAATGGGGGTGAAGAAAAAGTCAGTTAAATCTTATCTAGCTCTGTTAGTAGTATTTGTTACTATTGATGACAATAATAAATAAATTAATTTCACTTGAATTTAATTCCAGATTTTAAATTTAGTATTTAGATGAAAAATATTATCAAATGAGTACTTTTGTTTTAACTCATCAAGCTTAACACTTCAGAAAGGACAGAAAGAAATCTAATGAGGACAGCTTTCTATCATGAAGTTTTAATTGCATCACTGGCCCATATTTTATTTTTTAAATTAAAAATTCTCATCACCTGAAAATTCTGGCCTAAGTCCAGCATCAGAGCTATTGTATGCTGGAACCTTCCAAAAAGGTAATCCAAATTAAATAGAAGTGTGAATCCACAGCGGATTAATTAAATGACATTAAACTCTCATGTGGATACTCTGAATCAGAATTAAAAGTGTCTTGATTCAATTTAACTTAATTTCCAGAGTAAATTAGTTAATTAAGTGTGCTGTAATTTTGAATGAAAGCGTCTACACAGAGGTTTAATATGTTTTGACTAATCCACTTTAAAAATTAGCTCAGATTAGCTTTTTGAGTGACCCTTGTACTGGTAAACCGTCGGTAACTTGATGAAAAGTTGAAACAAGCAATGCTGAAAGGCAAGCGCTCAAAAAAGACGACTGTAATTGTGACTTGTAGCTCAGACTTGATTTTTGTTTTGGAATTTTGTACAATCAAGAAGCAGCTTTATTTCTTGGGCCCGAAATTGTTCTTCAGGAATAAAATACGTTCTGTCAAAGAAAGGGAAAATAGTCCTTCAGCCTTAAAAATGAAGTGTATATGACGGTGCACTTGGTATTGCCACATGAGTTTGCTATATATGATATGTTTTTGAAGGTCAGAGCAGGAAGATCCCAAGTATTTCTGGTATTACAAGAACAGAGCAGAATAACACATTTTTCAAATGGTGAAGTCCAGTTAACATTTTTTTTTTAATTTGGAAAAAAAAACATGGACCTATTCCACTATTGATTATAAGCTGGAGGGGAATCGCTAGGATGAGGCTGTGAATGGGAGAGTACTGCTCTGGTATAAGGAAAAAGCAAGTTAATCAGTAGCTTTACATGATCAAATAATGTGAGTTAAGAATGGTTACAGTACTGGCAGTCAGTGGTGGAGAAGAGAAGGTGAATATCGCTTGATATCTGTGCAACAACGGAGAGGGGAATGCTGAGGAAGTGAAGAAGAGCAGATGTTTCTTTTGACAGTGAGGATTCCTGTGCAAAAACTGTGGGCACTGTTGCACCTTAGCCTGGGCCACAGGTCTCCTGAATGAGCTATGAAGCATCAGCTGGACCTGGCAGGGCCAAAGTTGGGGTGAAAGAGGTGACAAGTGACAAGATCAAATATCAGCCTTCAAGCACTTACAAAATTTACAGCAGTTACTGCTAGGAAAATGGAGAAACAGGTGCATAGGAAAATTAGATTGTAAATGCCTGCTTTAATTTTACTGCAAGAATAAGTTCTGGAAACAAAGCCCTGATTGGAAAAGTGCAGAGAATCAAAACCAAGTTGCATGAGTGTCTTCACTACATCTTTTAATTATGAGGAAATTTTGCCACATTTTCGTTCTGTATTATTATCAGAGCACAATTTCCATGCCTTTCATATTCTAAAAACTCCAGAATGACATACACATTTATTTCTAGTACTAAATTGTGCTGCTAAAGCACATTCTGTTTGGCATGACGTCCTTTCAGTTTAATTTTCTCCAAAAATCCGTTTCATCTTTTCAGAATATAAATGGCATACCATTGACCCTTCAACTTCCTGCTATTCCCTCCTGTCTTCAGTACTCAGATGACTAAGTTGGGAACGTGTTCAAGTGGTGGCATCTGGCTCTTTGGGGAGCTCTGTGAGCAATTATGTTGGCAGCTTTACAGATGGCTTTTCAAGCATTGTGGGGTGAATCTGAGCTTTAATCTTTTAAATATCTATGATTTGGAAGAACTTGCATGCTGGTGAATAACTGCACTCTTCCCTTCTTGAGCACCTGTTCAAGGCTAAACTAAATGCTGCTGCATTAAAAGCTCATTGCTTTATGAAGCAGACACAAATAAAAGCCATACAAGTGGTCATCTACAAAGTTGGTTTTAGATGCTTGGATACATGAATAGCATCCTCCTTAAAGACTCTGCTCTTTGTCTTCCAGATCACAGACATTGTCTTGTTAGTCAAGTATTTTCCAACTGGAAATTTAAGTGCTAATTCATGAAAAAGAAACTGTTAACTCTTCAAAGAGAGTATTTCCTTAGTTTATAGTCCCCTTTAAAGACTAGTTGGCTCAGTCTGGAGGATCTTAAAATTTGGATGCTTTGAAATGTTTTTATAATATGTGTATCTCTTAGGTATATTTAGAAAAATCAAAAGAAGGCCTTCTCAGAAGGTTGTATCTTGCCAGAAAACAGTCAGTTAATACTGAAGTAGAATGTAGGGACAGGCTGGAGATCAGAGAGCACTGACGGGTGCAAGAGGGTGAGAAGTTTTAGACGCTTCATCTCTGGGGTTTTTGGCCCAAGATAAATGAAAGTGTGGAGACCCAAAAATTCATTTTTATGTTCAGAGCACATCTGACTTGATCTCAAGCTATTTACTTAATATCTTTTGGGGACATGGAGGCATGTGTAGGTAGGTATGAATAAGTCTTGAAAATTTGTCAGTATGGGTAACAGAATTAGCTTGAGTATCTAAAAGCCGTCAAAGTCCAAAATGAGATGTCTTTAAGTGAAAATGTCTCATTTCATCCCCTTCCTTACCTGAATCCAGAAGAGAGCAGATTCACATGTGAAAATGTCATGAGTGCATCTAAGACATTATGCCCAGGAATTTGTACGTATAATCTGTGTACAGAGCAGAGGGGGCAGTCCTGTCCAGAGCTTTTTACTTGGTGCCTGCAAAGGGAATTGCTGGTAGGGTTAGTCTGCCAGTCTGTCTACCTTGTCTGTCTTGAAGAGATGATTTCAAGCAAGCAAGAGGATGAAAAAGAAATGTGGGTGCTGATTCTTTACATTACTGATTCCTGTTGACAATGGATTAATAGATAATGTCTTGTTCTCAAAAAACCTGTCCTGGGTCACAGAAAAACATTCGATAGGTACATTACTGCCAAAATTACACATTGGCTATTGGGGTCTGAGCTACTGAATGCTGAGTGAGCTTGGTGAAATTCAGGTTCTTTTGCAGGGACCAATTTTTATAGTTGCACAGCTCCCCCTGGAGCAACGTGAAGACCTGGGACCTGGCAATGAAGGAGAAACACTCCCAGAAATACTGAGGAAAGGCTTGAAGTATATCACATAACCTGTAAAATCTTGGCATCAGGATGCTGCGTTGTTTGAGAAAGTTCTCTAGAATTTTCACTTTGATTAAAACTGCTTGATTATAATCTTCGATTATAAAACATTTTATACTGCGTTTTTTATGAAGCATTCCAGGAATGAGTTTTATATAGCATTTCTAATGAGATGGATTTTGAGCAAGTACACCATATCTGAGTTGTTATGCATTCATAATCTTTTTTAATACTTAGAAATTGCAACTTCTGACTAATCTTTTTCCAGTTGTATGACCATAATGTACTCATTTGAAATATTAGCTGATACTTTGTAAGGATACCTAAAGTAAAATGTGAATCAGCTTAAACGACTTAGCAGAAACCCAGAATTTTCATATATCTTATAGAAGATTGAGTTGCAATCTCTGAGGATCCTGTATTCACACTCTCAGTCACAGCCAAGAGACTGTAAAAATTGTTAATGAACTGTGAAGATCCTATGACTTTAGTGTGTCTTAGCTGATTTGATTATTGAACTGTACCTGGTTTTTAAAGAGTTAATTTCTGGCTGAGACAACTGGCATACAGAGGAACATGGCAATGGCCTTAGACAACCCTTCTGCTGGCGTTTAAGAGAAAAAGTAGGAAGCTAGCTCATTTTGAACATGATCATGACTCTCCATTCCTGCTCCCTGGGGGAGGGAGATGAGCAAAACTGGCCAGACTCAGAAGGGCCAGACAGGGGCCTCAGGGAGAATGCTAAAGTTAGGGAAGATAAGATGTAACCTGGCTTTTGTGTCAGTGTTTTCTCCAGTTGCTTTTTCCTATGGTTTCTGAAGAAGCTGTTCTGAGTTATTGTATTTATCATCCAGCAATGTCTCCAGAGAGATGTCCCTTGCAGATGTCAAACTCATTAGTACCTACTGAAAAATGAGGCTGGTATACAGTGAAGACATCTAACTGATGAACCCAGGAGATTTGTTTTGTGTGTGTGTTTAGGTGTGCAGCCTTGGAACTCTTCCTAATATAATCCTGTGATGAAAGCTCAGTATATACCCCTTGTGTCTCTGAAAAGAAACCTGGGTATATGAGTGAAGAGTGCTAGGGTGCACACCACCAGATCATTTCATCTTGATAAGAGAAGCCAAGGCTTCAGAGTATTGTGGTGTGCATTTATCCTGTGTGTTAGAAGCAGTTTGGTGCTCTAGCTCAGTGGTCTCCAAAGTAGGGTGTGCACACACCAGGGGGAGCATGTGCAAGACAACCCATTGGAGTGTGGGAAAAAAATATTTTTTGTACCATTAATAAATAAAATAAACTAATATTTTTAAAATGGTGTTTATTTCACCTTTATCTCATCTGTTACAATTTCTATTTTTGTGTATGCTTTACAATATACATATTAGTACAGTAGTGCATGAATATAATTCATAAATAAAATTTATTTTGCTGAAAATGTTTTTACCGATAGGCATGCACGATCAAAAAGGTTTGGAGACCACTGCTGTAGCATATTTCTCAGGTGAAAGAATATTGGGCCCTTCTGCAAGGCATGAGAATGTAGAACTTTGCCTGAGAGAGTTGCCTTAGGAGTATACTCTCTGAAAAGTCAAATGTATGGTCTCTCTGCTGTAGATCTGTCAAGAACATGTAAGTCATATCTAAGGGTAGCAAGTGACTGGGGAAAGATTGAGAAGAGGGGCGATTTCCAACAGCATGGAATAATCTTTGCATAATGTTCAACTACTTCTTAGTAAAAGGTAATTAAACTCTCATTATAATAATTTTTAAATTACTGCATTAATCAGAAACAATGAATTACTGACTAAAGGGACCTAAGTACAAGAATTTATCATCTTAAGCATAAGTTTCCTGATGGAAACTCAAGTCCAAATTTATAGTAACAAAAAGCAACAATGATTTTGAGATATTTTGTTGCTGATGCTAAGTATTACTCAAAAGAATTATAAGTGTACAGTTGTTTGGGTTTTTTTTTCCTTAAAAGAATTTCCTAGACAGATGAAGTCCTCTTTTATGTATCAAGTAAGGCAGAAGGATGACCAGTTTCATGCAGTTGTATCAGTAGAAAAAAACAGTATGAAAAACAAATGGGAAATGGAGTAAATGTCTAGCATTAATCAGTAGGATCAATTTTGCAAGGCATCCCTCTGAACTTACTTTAGGAAACAGTATGAATGCTATGAAAATTCTTAAAATTACAAATCATTTATGATTGGTTTAAGTACTTCAGGTTCTGAATGCCTGCTTCTGTGCTACTCCTTGGCTAGCACTAGAAAATGTCCAATAAAACCTCTTATGATCTACCTACAAAAAAAAAAAAAAAAAAAAAAAAAAAAAAAAAGTGCTTNAAAAAAAAAAAGAAAACCAGTGGAATATTTACTTCTCATCTTCCTCTTGGGTTTTAGTCTACGTTGTTGACAAATCGAAATACTTATAGCTTATCAATTAAACACAGACTGACAGAAGCACACCAACATCTACCACAATGTATGTATATAAAGACAACCAGGATCAAAGCCTGTAAACAATCATTTCTAAACTCTCACCCCAGTCAGCTCAGAGAAGAGAAGAGATGTTATAGCCTGCAGCATGCCCTAGGTTTGGCAGAATTAAGTCTGTTGACCTGACAGAGTGAAAGCACAGGAAGAAAGTCCTGAGGGCCGAGCTTATGGAAGTGGGTGCTTTCAGCTTATGCCTTTCAGCTGCTTCCAGCTGACACGGAATCATTTGGAGAAGTCAATTCTCTGGTTATTTAGGGCCAAAACAGTTTTATATTAATTTCTGTATCTTACCATTTGTACATGCTATAGTACAAAATTCATACTCTACATTGTACTGGTCTTTTATGGGTTTCCAGACATATATAAGAGGGTATCTGTGTAATATGCATGATATAGGCAAATCCATGCTTTACTAGCTTTTGTTTCCAAGAGACTTTGAGGCATAATGCATTAGTTGTTTACTCTGCAGAGTCATGGCACGAATAGAGTAAGTTACTTGCTGTTGCGTTTTTTAAAATTAGGTGAGCAGTCACGTTAAAAGGGTTCTATGAAATTAACAGCTTCTCTTACTCTGCTTGTTGTAAGACAAATGTAATCGTATAGAGGATAAGCACAGTGGTATACACATGTCGTTATGCATTCCATTGTAACTTAAACAATTTTGGGAGAAGTAAAGAAGCCTGCACGGTAAATGTTCAGCACACAAGCAAAACTGCCACTAGCAATATTTGATGGACTCAAAGTGCAAAACACTTGCAGTAGTCGCTATCTGCTGCAGCACTGTTGCACCCCAGCTCAAGCCTCGTAATTCTCCTTTGGAGATTTGAGTCAATGAGGCCTCTCCCAGATGTCTCGTGTGGTGAATCCCTTCCTACCCCTTCTCGCACTGTCAGTCCTTTGCTGACATGGCTCTTTCACTGTCTTTCCATGCTGATCCACCACAGAGAAAGGATACACAGAACCCTGTAGTCCTTCGCTGGTTTAGGCAACAACAGAGAGCGTCCAGTTAATAATAAAATAACTCCAATTAAATCATAAGATTTTTTTTCCTCAAAGACCCATATTG